>PVKC010014611.1:0-22019 GCA_004027635.1 Crocidura indochinensis | reverse complement strand
CCTTCAGCGCCACCGCCCGGCCCCAAATATTAATTATTAATTATATAGAGTCCTAGTATGGATGGTGCATGGGGCCTTTCTGGGCCCAGCCCTGCACCTGCAGCCCCTACAGCTTGACAAATCTATAGATATCAGAGTAACAGTGAGGAAATGACCCATAGCAGTCAGATGAAGTTTCAGGAGACATCCAGCTTTATTTACAAGGACCTAAATGCCATGTGCATATCTCACATGGCTTCCAAATGTCCATCTACATCCATGATGTCTCTGATCTCACTCTCTCCTGAGTCTCCCTTACAGAGGCTCTCTCTCACCCTCCCCCAGGCCACTTTAATTACCAACCACAGACCCCTCCCAGCTGTGGGAGTGTCTGACCAACTTGGTATGATTAGTATTTGGCTTTGTGGAGGGGTAACAGACTATTTTATAAATGAAGCATAAAAACGTTGTTAACAGAATCCAACTAATGGTGTGTTTTAGAACTTTCTATGGCTATGAACAAAGAACTTCTTTGTTCGCTGGAAGTACCAGGCATGATTTAATTGAGAAGAAATAAAAAGTACTAACTTAGGGATCAGAGCTATAGCACAGCAGATAGGGCATTTGCCATGCACCTGGATTGAACCTCATCACTCTATATGGTCCCTGTGCCTGCCAGGAGTAATTTTTGCCAGGAGTGATTGCTGCATGCCTTGAAAAAAAAAAAAAAAACCCAAGAATTAGTCAGCAAAACTCTACCAGGAACTGGCATCGACTTAGTCCAAAGAGGCTTTTCTTAACAACCAGACGACTTAGCAACAGTATTAACAACCTGCTTGCAGGGCAGGGCTCTCCGCATTGCCCACTAACGGTGAGGTGGAACTAGAGCGCGTTCAACATCATCCTGAATTCTATGAAGAAGATGCACAGAAACCAGAATCTTCAACTACAGAAACCCGACACCAACAACAGCAAAGCTGCGAAAATTTTTTACCAGGACCACAGAGAATGATTCAGGGGTTGAACAACCTAGTATGCCTGGAATTCAGAGTCGGTCTTAAGTCAGAAAGGTCAAGGCTTTTCTCATCCATTTCCCCAATATTTTGCTGAGTTGTGCAAGCAACAACAATTGCCACCCCCACCATTTTTTTTAACTCTCATCCTTTAAAAAAAAAAAAAGAGCTTACTGAACTTTCTGCTATGCTTTAATGAGCTCATTGGTGATTCAGTAATTTTCAAAAATATACTTGCCACTGAGAATTTTCTTTCCTTTCTCTCCATCTCTTTAGTTTTCCTTTCAATTTCCTATTTATTTTTAATCATTTTGCTTTTGATCTTCATGAAACTATTGCATTATTATTAGTTATGTCAACTATGTGATGCATTTTGTTCAATAAATAAAAAATATTTTAAAAAATAAATAAATATCGCTTCTCGACCTTTTGGCTAAGATCATGTGTAGTATCTGTTCTTATCAGTTTAAAAAATAAATAAATAAATTCGGGTCCAGAGAGGTGGCGCTAGAGGTAAGGTGTCTGCCTTGCAAGCGCTAGCCAAGGAAGGACTGCAGTTGATCCCCCAGCATCACATATGGTTTCCCCAAGCCAGAGGCAATTTTTGAGCACTTAGCCAGGAGTATGTAACCCCTAAGCATCAAACGGGTGTGGCCCAAAAACACCAAAAAAATAAATATAAATAAATAAAATAAATTCAACAAATGAAACACGGCAACAAATGGACAATCAAAACAAATTACTCTGTAATAGAATGGAAGGTGGTGCTAAAATCTAGTAAATAAGAATAAATTTGAAAAAATTTGAATAATTTTTGAAAAAAATATGTGTAAAAACGCTACCAAAATAAATAAATAAGACGTTATTTTCAGATATATCTATCATTTTGACGGGGTAAGAGAAGTGGAGGTTAAAATACACTGGCAGTACTGGGGGATACTTCAAGGTAATGTTCAGGACTCTGCTGTACCAAGCATCAAACCCTGGTCAGCCAGATGCAATGCAAGTGTTTTTACTCTATAATATCTTTCCAGTCTAAATATATCTTTATCACTAAACAACTTTAGAATTTTCATGTATCATAAGTATTCATTCTTTTGTTTTTTAATATAAATTCTTTTTTAAGCACCATGATTACAAACATGTTTGTAATTGGGTTTCAGTCATAAACAGAATACCCCACCTCACCAGTGCAACATTCCCACTAACAAAGTCCTCCTCTCCTTCCCATTCCCTGCTTGTATTTGAGACAGGCATTTTACTCCAGTTATTTTTTTTTTAGTTTAGTAAGCTGTTTTGTTTTCCTTTGGTTCTTAAAGGATAGTGCTAAAAAAAAAAATACAAGAGTAATGGTGTGAGAGTGGCAATCATTGTTATTTGCATTGGCCCACCAAAATATGGGGAAACAGAAAAAAAAAAGCCTTAGCCTATTTAAAAGGAGGCCTCACCCCTGAAATTTTCTGGCATTAGACCAACTCTGAGCTGCAGGCACACCAGGCTGCCCAACCCCTGAGTCATTCTCAGTGGTCTTGCCAATGTTTAGGGTATAAAGCCTAGCTGCATTACAAAATTTGTGTTATCATTTGAGTATCATTTGTGTTAAATGATACAAATAATCTCCAGACCCATGGATTTGGTTATCAAAATATCATGAAGATTTTTATGAAGCTGGATAATCTATTTCAACTATGTATATAAATATTTAAATAGCCAAACTTTCAGGAGAATAAAAAAAAGGTATTGTATAATACTAATCCTCAAATCGCATTAAATGTTAGTATCATCATATTTTAAAACAACTAAGATGATGCCATATTACTTATATTATTTAATTTTTTTTGTCTCCAGCCAATGCTCTGGAGGCTCTGAAGTTATATCAGCAAATTTTGGTTCTGCTTTGCAGGTCAGACGATTTAGAGCTGACAGGAGACATATGTGGTGCTAAGGAGTAAACTCGGGGTTTCTGGACAAAAGACTCATGTGCTACATCCAATAACCTATCTCCCTGAATCCTTATATAATATTAAAATCTTTATCTTTTAGGAATAGCAAACTTCCTGTACTTTTAATATTTCTCAGGTCTTTTAATGTACAATCAAGTTTAAGAAACATATACATGCAAGTATATTTCTTTTAATTTTATATTAGATAAATTGCAAATATGCATTGATACAAGGTAAAATTTGAGTAAGAAACAATTAATGGAAAAGAGTAGAAGAGAACAAGATATGTCTAATTATTGCTTATGAAAATAAGGCAATTGTAGGGGCTGAAGAGATAGCATGGAGGTAGGGCTTTTGCCTTGCCAGCAGAAGGATGGTGGTTCAAATCTCAGCATCCTATATGGTCCCCCGAGCCTGCCAGGAGCTATTTCTGAGTACATAGCCAGGAGTAACCTCTAAGCCCTGCCAGGTGTGACCCAACCCCCCCCCCCAAAAAAAGGAAAAGAAAAAGAAAATAAAGCAGTTTTAAAAGGCATTTATATCCATTTGTGTTATATATCCATATAAGAAAAATTAAACATTGATCTCAGCATATCTATATCATATGTAAAAAAATAAATTTTAGACAGATTTCAGATCCACAGTAGAGAGTAGAGAAACAGAATCACCAGTAGATAATATAGTAGAGACTCTTTATTCTTTTAGAGTAAAGAAATACTTCTTTAATTACACAAAGAAAAATAATTATGAATTGATTAAGCAGGCACTGAAATTAAAATATTTATTTGTGAAAATACAAAATAATTTTTCACAAATAAGTTATAGACTAAGACAGTGGTCCTCAAACTACAGCTGCAGGCCACATATTGTATTTGTTCCTATTTTGTTTCTTCACATCAAAATAAGATGTATGCAGTGTGCATAGGAATTTGTAATTTTTGTTTTTACTATTGTCTGGTCCTCCAATGGTCTGAGGGACAGTGAACTGGGCCCCTGTTTAAAAAGTTTGAGGATCCCTGGACTAATATAACGTTACAAGATAAATAATCAAATGACAGGAAAGTATCCTATATTTGATTTTAACATATAATCAATAATGAAAATTACAAAGAAAACAAGCAAGGTAAAATACTCTTCATTAAATTTTGTCTCAGTTCAAAAGATACATGAAACATGCTTGTCATATTAATCATTATGAAGCTAAAAATTAAAACCATAGCTACCATTTTAATAACTAAATTATGAAATAACTAGAACAACTAGAAACAAGCTGATATCAAATCCACTAAATATATAAAAATTACATATTAAAATATAATATAAATATATAACTAAATGCTAGTCTCATTGGTCATTATGAAGCTAGAAATTAAAATTGTAAGCTACCATTTTTATAACTAAATTATGAAATAACTAAAAACTAGCAGTATCAAATACCACTAAGTATTTAAAAATATATAAATATTAAATATTTCCACTGCTGTGAAAATGTATATTGGGTTTTCATTGTTTGTCAGTACAGAAATACAGAGCATATGTCAATTTTATTTATTTCTGTACCATATTGAATGTATATATCTGAGCATACATGTCCATGGCAATATAACTTGTAACAGCTACAAGTTGTAAATAATATGAATACCCCTTAGCAGTATAGCTAGATAAATCATTATATATTTATCCAAAAGAACATAGCTCACATTAAAATTAGTAATCTATTACCATAGTATTTTTTACAAAAAATACTGAACATATCTATAAATTAGAAAATATAACAATTTTTCATTCATAAAATGTCCTTAGTGGACCAATGGTTATAAATTGTTTTCTTTGGGGAGAATGATAATAACAGATTGGTCATGAAATCGAAGATCTAGAACACTTATATTTTATTTGCTGATCTGAGGTTAGTTACGCCGTGGTCGGCAACCTTTTTTTTTCAACTGAGCCAAATCTCGCCAAAACCACGATTGAAATTTATTTTGAGAGCCACACAGACTGACAGAGGCTAGGAGCAGAGTCCTGACTCCTGGAGCGGCTGCCAAGCACACAGAAGAGCCAAATTAAAAAGTGTAAAGAGCCACATGTGGTGAGTGAGCCACAGGTTGCCAACCACTGAGTTACAGGAATGTAGTTATTTTGTGAAAATTTATCAAAAAGTCCACATTTCTTAAATTTTAATAGAATACCATAGTAGAAATAAATAACTGATAAATGAAAACTTGTATACATTCTTCTTATGTCAAACACATGAAAGTGCCTGTTTTTTCAAAGTTATAAGACACAACACAAGAATAATCTCAAGCTAATTTTTTAAGAAAAACATCCTAATTTAACTATGGTGTAAAAATATAAGAACATCTATGTTATATTATATACATGAATATATATTTAAAACTTATTCAGAGCCATATAAACAAAAATAGTGGTTTTGACATGATTGAGATAAAGGTAAATTAATGTAAATTAATAGAATGAAAGATAATATTTTAGCAACAGAACAATTCTGTTGAGCATCTAATATGAACATCTAATATTATGCTGAGTAAAATAAGTCAGAGGGAGAGAGATAGGCACAGAATAGTCTCACTCATTTATGGGTTTTAAGAAAACTAAAAAACATTTCTGTAATAATTCTCAGAGACAATAAAGATGAGAGCTGGAAGGTCCAGCTCACAATATGAAGCTCACTACAAAGAGTGGAGAGTGCAGTTAGAGAAATAACTACATTGACAACTAACATTAACAATATGAATGAATGAGGGAAATAGAAAGCCTGTCTCAAATACAGGGGGTAGAGGGAGTAGGGGAGTAGGGAGGTGGAAGATTTGGTGATGGGAATGTTGCACTGGTGAGGGGGGTGTTTTTTTATATGACTAAAACCCAACTACGATCATGTTTTTAATCAAATTGTATAAAGATATTGAAAAAAAGATATTTAAACATATTTTTAAAATAAAGGAACTGCTAGCTTTATAAATAATGTTGGGAAATCAGGCTATTAAATATTTAGGGAAAAATACAACTAACATTTGAATCCCTATGTAATTCAAAGCAAAGTATGAGCAAGTGAATTAAAACACACACACACACACACACACACACACACACACACACACAACAAAACTGTAGGGTCCAGAGGATAGCAAAGCAGGTAGGGCTTTTGCTTTGCAGGCAGTTGACCTGGGTTCTATCCCCAGTAAGCCATGGCCCACCCAACCTACCAGGAGTGATTTCTGTGTACAGCCAGGAATGTGTGTTTATGTGTGTGTGTGTGTGTGTGTGTGTGTGTGTCTAAATTTGATAAGAAATATATAAGAAAATTACTTTATGACCTCTACATTAAAGACTTTTTACAAAAATTCTCAAAAACAGAAATATTGAGACAAAAATTGAGTTGGGGCTCTCTTAGGAAGAGAGAGACATCATTATAGTGTAAATGTGAAAATACATGCTGATTCAAAGTAATCAACTTGTCAATTAATCAAACCAGCTTCTGTGGTAAACTATCATCCTGATCATCACTTGCAGTATATGGGGAGGGGACCAAAGACAGAAATCATTCTTAAACTTATTCAACTTTGGGGTTTTTGTTTTCAAAGTATGATTTCTTTTTTTTTCTGCTGTGCCATCACTCCTGCCCCTAAATAACACAAATATTAAAGGAAATGCACCTTTCAGAGTCACTAGATAGTATAAAATTATTTGTGCAATATTATCTGATAGAATGAGTATACATATATGTGAACTGGGATATATGAGAATATATTTTCAATATTAAGATATTAGTTTACACTTATAATTGAAAAGAGTTAAATCTCCAACATGAAACACCTGGTTTCTTCAAGATGCATCAATTCTAATTATTTGTCAAATCTAACTTTGTAGATTATTTGATGTCTATACATTATTTTCTTTTTGTATTTTAATATCTTTATTTAAACACCTTGATTACAAACATGATTGGTGGTTAGGTTTCAATCATGAACTATTTTGTCCACGAATGAAAAAATTTGTTTATCAACAGTTTTTAAATCTATTCTCTAAGTATTTTGTCTAAGTACTTATTTTCTAAATAGATTTATTTTAATCTATATTCTAAGTATTCTTGTTTGGGCCACTTTTACCACTGTGTGACCAGAATTATGTTTTACCTAGAAAATAGTAAATAAATCTTTGACTTGCAGTTCAATCTATTTAGCTTCTACAATGTATATTATGTTAATATTCTCAACTTAATTTGCATAAATTATACCAAAACAAAAATTGTTTGGTTTTACTTCTTACATCTCGACAGATTATTAAAAAACTATCTTATGTGTAGTAAACATTAATTTCTACTCTTTTAAATACAAATGTCATTATTAAAGACTATTGAAGAAATTAGGAGTGAGGTCATTATAGAAAGAATGAGAAAAACTGTAACATAAAATTGTATACAAGTGTTTAAAATTTCATCAAACTTTTCCAAACACTGTGCATTTGATAGTTGCTTTTGTTACAGAAAGCTAAATTTTAATAAAATCTGCACTATAAATTATGATTAACAATTTTCACTCTTTGGTGATAACCAATATTAGATAAGACAAATAATTCATCGTTTATGTTGTTGACTTGAATTCAGGCCAACAAATAGCTCAAGAATCTTCATTCATTTCTCGTCCCTATCCTGAGTACAACCTCTTTACTCCCTTTTGCAATACTAATTATTGGGTCTGGACCAGTCTTCTCTTTTATGATTAGCTCTTTTATCAATCATTTATGATTATCTTTCCTTTGAAAGAGTTCAGGTATTACCTATTAAATTTGCCTTTCAGTACCCAAATCTATATACTTTAAGAGAACCCCCCACTGGAAAAAGGAAGAAAATTCTTACCTTCCAAATAGAATCCTGACTGGATTTCCAGGATCCTGGGAAGGGTCCGTAAATCTAGGGAGTGGACGAATTCTTTCAGAGGCAACGCCATTGTTTTGCCTGCAGGAAGGTGCAAACCTGGTACTTAGAGAAGCTCTTGACTTTTGAGTGGTTCTTTGCAATTAAGATCCTGGCTCATCATTCTGCTCTGTCATTCTAAGCTCCAGTTGGGGAGGAGTTAACTCTATGAGTGGTAGAGTATGAGAAGGAAGGGAGGAGGCAAAGTACACAAGTGTTCTAGAGGGCCAGATCAATAGTACAGCCTGTACTGTGCTTGTCTTGCACAGTCAACCAGGGTTCAATTCTCAGCATCTCTTATGGTCTCCAGCAGCCCACTGTAAGTGATCCCTGAACGCAGAGCCAATAGTAAGCCCTGAACACTGCTGGATGTGATCCCAGAACAAAATTTTTAAAAAGATGTTCTACCTTCTTCTATTTTTGTTCTTCTCACTGTGGCTTCATTTCCTTCTGACACTAAAGCAGAACGAATGGGGGGTAGGGTAAGTATGTGAATTGGCAAATCAAAAAAAAAAAAAAAAAAGAAAAAGAAAAGAAAAGGAACTGGCTCTGTCTGTAGTTCAGGTGTGTCTTTGGAGTAGGTACAAGGTTGGTATCAGAGTCCAAATCCATGTGATTTGCCACCCAGAAGGAAGTAGGGCTAGAGTTCAATCTATAAAAATAGCACCATGTTCATTTTTTAGCCTTTTTTTCTTCAGGTTTGTCTTTATGCCTTATTTGCATTCTCTGACTGCCTTTGCTCTCAACTGATCTACAACAGTGCTTTGTACAAGTCTGTTCTTTTAAGAAATCTGAAACTCTGGAGAGATAAGATCAAAAGCACTTTTATTCTCCCACATTAAAAAGTTTGATGAATATTAAAGTAAGGTGGGGGTTAAGCAGCAAATGCAAAATGATACAGTGAATTAAGGTAGTAAGTTACTTGAAATTTCTCAAGTTTCCACACAATGGTGGAAATATCTACTTCATTGTTAGGAAAGGGGTTTCTAGGGTTATAGTCTGTTCTTAATTTGCAGGTAGACCTCATCCTTATTTTCTCTGTCACATATTAGTCTCATGTGTTAAATGGAGAAAATGGACAGAGAATCAGAGGAAATAATACATATTTATGCAAAACTCAAATTCTACAATTTGAACCCTGACATCCCAATGTGGCAAGTGGAAACCAAAGTTTAAGTAACATCCAAAGTTTAAGTAACAACAACAAAAAAACCCTCTTGAAAACTAATCAATCTCTGAAAAATCCTTATGCTTTTCAGTCTTATGCTTAACTGAAATAATGTTTCAAAGATAGAATAAAATTCAATTCAAAGTGAATTTTCTGAATCTTAAAGTGTAAATAAAGAGAAATGTGGCAATACGGTGGGTCATACCTGGATAGCTCAAGACTGCTAAAACAAATCAGCCCTGTTCTTCACCTAAGATCAGGCTCTTGTCTTTGGTTACAAAAAAAAAGAATATTTTTAAAAAAAGGTTCTGAAATAAAAGAGCTTTATTTTGGAAACAGAAAAGTAAAAGAAAATAATTTGCACATCCCAATTTGAAATGTGGGTGACCTCTGAATGAGAGTATGATCCAGTTAATTTTCCAAAAATGGTAATTTAGGTTTCCTGCAATCTGCTCTGCAGGGGCCTTTGTATGTAGATTAGAGTCCCTTGGTAGTTGCTAAGGTGTTGTTAAGAGAAAAGGACTTTGAACTTTAAGTTGCTGTTCTTTTTGTCTGACAGGCGTTTTGTTCCTACTAAAGTTTCTCCTCCCCTGAGGCTTCAACCTTCTCTAAGCTGTCACTGGCATCATTCAAAATCTTAGCAGGACTGTTTATCCAAAGAAAGTCCTTGCTTTGTGCCAGCTTTTGTACTAGCAAAAGGACTGACAACAGAGTAACTTGTTTTATTAGAGCATGTCTTGGTATTATTACTTCCTGAACTCATTGTCAGTGGCAACTTAGCGGCTGTATTCTTTTTTTTCCAGATAGCTTTAGAGCAGAACTCCTCAAACTTTTTGAAATGGGGGACCAATTCACTGTCCCTCAGACTGTTGGAGGGATTTTAAACTATAAACAAATTCCTATGCACACTGTACCATCTTATTTTGAAGTATAAAAACAATGGGAACAAATATAATATTTAAAATGAAGAGCAAGTAAAGTTAAATCAACAAACTTACCGATATTTCCGTGGGAATTATGGCCTTCTTCTGGTTGACTGTAGTTTGAGGACCCCTGCCCGAGACTGAGAGGAAGAGTCGAGAAACAGAAAGGAGGGTGTTTGAGAATGTGGTGCACATCCCACACACACGTACTATAGGGTAGACAAGTCCCTGCTAAGCATGACAGTCAGCTAAGGCAAGAACACCCAACAGGCCAGATAAATGTCCTCGGTGGGCCACATGTGGCCCAAAAAAATGGGAACAAAAGAGGGGAGCTCTGCTTTAGAGGATATAGTTGGAGATCTGTCTTCTGGACCTACTTCCTGGTGACAACGTGGCACAGTTCTGCCTATAGAAGGAAGTAAAATCTCACGCTAACTTAAATCTTTTGTTTATGGATTCCAGTTTTATTTGGGTTCTAAAGTGTCTTCCATTTTGTGAGAGTTATTAGATTCTAGAGGTGTAAACCACTTTTCTAACCTGACCCATGGAAAGCAGAGAATAATTGCCACAGTATGAAGTTTATCTGATTCCCTATTGTGTATACCAATGAAATTGCCATAGAAAGATGTTAATAGCCTTTTCTGCTGCCTGTCTATGAATTACTATTAAGAGAAACTGTCAGAAAAAAAGGCATGTTACTTAGCTTTTAGAAGGTGAGAGTATTGTATAGGTATTAAAGCAATGTATTACCAAAGAGAGACTAAACAAGTGTTAAAGCAAATTCCTTGTACTGTGTCTGCCTGGGTTCATATCATGACACAATATAATGTCCCTCAAGCAATATCTGGAATGATCCATAAACAAAGACCCAAGAAAAAGCCCAGAACATGATCAGGCATTTTAGGGGAAAAAAAAGAAGGAAGTTAAAGTTTTAATTGTATCTACTGGAATAGGTCAACAGGCTTTCATTCATCCCTAGTTGATGTACAAAGACATTGTTTGGTCCTGGAAAATTGAACATAATTAGAATTCTTTTGAGTATTGTGCTTGGGGGACATTCTCTACTTAGATAAGACAGAAAACAGTTCTTTCATATTCTTGAATTGCCTATTTGTTTTCAGAGGACTTTGAACTTCCTTTCAAAAAGCTAGACTTAGGGGTTGGGATTGGGGTGAGGGGAAGCTAGACTTAAATCACATCTGGTTATGTTAGAGTAGATCTGAGTTTCATTACAAGTGATAGTCATTGTTCTCAGGACAAATCTAATTTTCTTAAGTCATACAAAGGACTTGAATTTTTATGTTTTGCAGTGAAGAGACTTTAACCATAACATGTGCAAGAATGGACCTTTAAAGCTGCATGGCAAAGACTTTAAGCCAAACCAATGAATTAACCATTGGATTGTGTTTTGCTTCCCAATGAATGACCTTTGACACTTATGGCTTCAATTGTCCCTAGGATACAGCATAATTTAAGAGCATGATCATGGATATATACCGAGTATAACCAATGGTCCTGGCTTTAGAAGACCTCCTCATAAATTGAGGGAGAGAAAAAATAAAACCAACAGTTTTTTTTAGTTTCTCTATTTTCTGAATAGAGAATCTGTGACCTGCAGTTCATTGTGCCTGAAGCTAAATTCCTTTTCTATGACCCTATTAACATTCCAAATCCCTTGGGACTGGAGAAGTAGTATAGAATGTAAAGCACTTATGTATTTCTGGCTTTGGTTTGATCCTAATATCACATATGTTCCACTAACCACCAATACTGATCCCTAGGTACAGTTGGATATGGCCCATAAGCAAAACAAAACCATTCAAATTTCCACCTAGGATCCAAGTTTCCTGTTCTGTGCTAAGTGAGGGGATTAGAAGAAATAACTAAAAGAAGAGAGACATATGATAGATAGATAGATGATAGATAGATGATAGATAGATAGATAGATAGATAGATAGATAGATAGATAGATAGATAGATAGATAGATGATAGATAGATTGATGTGGGAAAAGTATTTCCCACAAAATCAAGTGTGTTTCTGACATAGAAAAGACAAAGAAAAGTACTTAACACTATACTGAAGATAAATTCACCAAGGAAATTAAGAAAACATACTTGCATAGCAGATTTGGAAACAGTTGCCTTTCTCTTAGAAATGTTGATGTAATTTATTCAGTTTTCTACTGAATGGCTCCCCAAAATATTGTTGGGAGGCCTAGATGGAAATGAGAGAATGCTCTAGGGCTTAACTCATAAATTCCTTCCAGGATTTCTAATTTTAATCTGGCATCCTGTGCTTCCCTGAGCACCATTGGGGGTAGCTCCTGAGTACCACCAGGTGTGGCCAAAACAAACAAACAAACAAAAAAAAGAAGTACAAAAATAAAACAAAACCAAAATTGTCACCAAGAGAGAGACAGGAAAGCAGAGAAAAAGGCAATTAAAGACAGAAGCCAAGTTGAAGTGTGAAGTTTCTCTTAGCCAAAAAGAAAAAAATGGGACCAGCAAGGCATGTAGGAAAATTCAGTCAAGTGAGTTGTCTAGCACCAGTTTTATCCAATCAATAACAGTACAAAGCTAACTATGTGGCGCTATGTGATTCAAAACTCAAAAACTGAGAGTAAGAAATCAAGCAGTGCTTTTCAGCAGTTTCACATTGTTAGGAAGAAAATTGTAAAAAAGTGAGGAATTCTCCAAAATTCCCTGAGTTTTTAACTGGGGCCTCTGAAGGCTACTTCTTGAAAAAATTGACTGTAAATGAAAGCTGACTATAAATAAAGCTTTAAAAAATTGAAACCAGACTATAATGATCTAAACCTTAATAGGATTAAGGTAAAATACTCAGTTTTAGGTATAGACAAGATCAAAGGTAAATCCTTCCAATTGTGAAAAGAAATGTGGGATTTTCTAATTGTTTAAGTATCATATTAAGATTTAATATTTTTAAATGGTTTAATTATGGGATTATTTGACATGCAATTTGAAATAATTTTCATTAGTATGTTCCTCAAAGCTAAAAGACAAGTAGGAGAACTCAGAATAAAATTTCCACTTACAATAAGTAAAAATTAAAATTTTGAATTCCAAAATAAATCCCTGAAATCAAGTATCCAACAGTTGGATTTAACAGCAGACTGAATGTAAAGATAAGAAGAATAAAATAATAAGTAAGTAGTTAATATAGGGGCCGGAGCAGTGATGTTGTAAGGTGTCTGCCTTGCTGGCTCTAGCCTAAGACAGATCGTGGTTTGATTCCCTAGTGTTCCATATGGTTTCCCAAGCCAGAAGCAATTTCTGAGTGCATAGCCAGGAGTAACCCTTGAACATCACCAATGTGGCCCCAAAAAACAAACAAAAAACGAAAGTAGTTAATATATTCAAAGACATAAATTTAAAAAGAATGCAACATTTAAAAAAATGACAAAGGTTGTTCATCTGTAGTAGAAAGATTTTGCATATATATACATATATATTTAATCTTAATAATAAAAGACAATAAGAAGAGGGAAGGTACTATACCAAGTAATAATGCTAGAGGTTGTTGTTGTTGTTGTTGTTGTTTGTTTGTTTTTGTTTTTTTTTTTTTGGACCACACTCATTTGATGCTAAGAGGTTACTCCTGGATAAGCACTCAGAAATTGCCCCTGGCTTGGGGGGACCATATGGGATGCCGGGTGAATGAACCGAGATCCTTCCTTGGCTAGTGCTTGCAAGGCAGACATCTTATCTCTAGCGCTACCTCTCTGAGTCCGCTAGAGGTTTTTCAAAGCTGAAAAATACATCCATTAATGAACTAAAATATATATTCTCAAGATATCAAGGGTTAAAACGGGGAAAAAAAGTAAGTACACTAAGGAAAATAATCTTAAAATTCCAAAATAAAGTAAAAAAAAATCCTAAATGCAATCTGTGTATAGATCATGGCCTTCAAATTATCAACAATGGAATTCCCAGTAACAGTATTCTGAACCCCTAAGGTTAACAGACAAAACACAAAGGAAAGAGTCAGAAGTGTGAATGGCCCATCCACTCTGCACTGCAGCCACACAACCATCCTAGTCAATGAACCACAGTCATCCACCATGTTTAGAGAATTGCAATGGTAGCTATGATGATCTGAAAATTATCAACAATCTATTTAGCCTCTCAGTTAAGGACTTTAAAAAAGAAATATGAAGGATGTTCATAGCACTTAAAGAAAGTGTGGAATGAACAGAACATGCCAAAAATAAAAATCAAGAGGATGAGAAATGAGAAAACTTCAAACTGAAATAACAGGATTGAAAAACTTGGTCGGAGAAATGAGACCATCACTGAAAAGTCTGTACAATAGAGAAACATTGGCTGAAGACAGAATCAGTGAGCTTGAAGATGAAATTCATAAAGCAGAAGAGATTGGAAAAGAGCCAAAGAGCCTTAAAGCAAATGATTGGGCAATGTGAAAAGTCCTAAAAGAATGTGAACAGAAAAAATAGAATTCTTTGATAAAAATCAACAGAACAACATAACAATCATTGGAGTCTCAGAGACCGAAGAAGAAAATCTCCATGAAATATCAACAATCAAGGACATCATGGCTGAGAAACTCCCAGAGATAAAGAGTGCAAGCAACCAGATCCGGTAGTCACAGACAAACCAGTCTGTGTGGCAGGAGTGCATAGCCTAAGGCTTTGACCAGCCCCAGAGCTCTAAAAAATATCAATTTCCTATCAGGCATTCATTCCAGGAAGTTTGAGACATCTTTGAAGCTTTACTATCTTAAGGTGAAAATTGGTTCCTGTGTAAAGATAGCATGTAAAATTATAGAGACGCACCCTGTAAAGATTGTCTGTAATGCTGGCTATTCCATTTTGCTTCCTCTCCACCCCCTCTTTTCTTTTTTCTTTTTTTTTTTGGGGGGGGGGGGTTTGGGTCACACCAGGCAGTGCTCAGGGGTTACTCCTGGCTCCATGCTCAGAAATTGCTCCTGGCAGGCACGGGGGACCATATGAGGCACCGGGATTCGAACCGATGACCTTTTGCATGAAAGGCAAACGCCTTACCTCCATGCTATCTCCCGGGCCCCTCCAACCCCTGTCTTAATCGTGCTTAAAAGAGTCTATACCCATCAATAAACAAAGACTTTGATAAGACACACTTAACTTGGTCTCCATTTCTCTTTCCCCCCATTCTCTTTTCAGGCTGGATCCCCTCTATACTCACAAGTAATGGAGTTCTGCTGGTCAGGACAAGTGGCGCTCTAGACGTGGGTATAGAGTACGGACACCCCCGTCTACGGAATCGGATGGACCTCGAGAACCTGATCGAAAGACTCCAGTTAAACCCCATCAGGGCAGCGTGGACAGATAGGAACATCTGCGCAAAATCTCAGCAGGGTGACGCAGATTACTTTGTGCACATTTACATTTCTGTCCCATCAGAATGGGTTAACATTTGTCTAAAGAACTGTTTTTGTCAAGAAACTGAAGGCATCTCTCAGGGAAAGAGTGTTAGGGTTTAGATAAAGGAAATTTTCTCTCTTTGTGCATATCAAGTGCCCATACTTTATAATGGCAAAAAGTGGGCCGAGAAATATCATTCTAATGGAGGAAGGACAGAGGATGTTATAAATACCATTTTTACCTATTGGGGCTTGACTAAAGATATTGTTGAAGGGGCTGAGAGTGACCCCAAGAAACAACAATCTTTTTCTGTAGCTGAATTCTGCTCACACCCTTTGTCTCATACTGCCTCTCAAGCTGCCTCTAGGACAAGCTCTGAGACCTCCCTCAACTCCCTTCCTAAATGTGATCATTCCTGTCACACAAGTCCTTTGCCTTCTATTGCAGATGATCTCCCCCTGGGTAAACATCTTTACCCCACTCTGTCTTTTCCCCCTGAGGAGCCCCTTGATCCAAACCTCGGAGAATGACACTGCCCATTATCATGACCCTGACAGGCTGCTTTAAGCAGCTGCACCACTACAGTCTCCTCCATACCCCCCTATTCAGGACTTTTGTGCCCCAACCTTCATTGATCCGCCCCCTCTTAAAGCTATAGAAAAGGAATTATTTGGCCAACTTGAAGATCTTAAACAAATTTTGAGCCTTCAAGAACAGGTTGCTTCCCTTAATTTGCAAGTTTCTGCCCTTCAGGCTCCCCCCACCCCCTCCTGAATCTACAGTTGTCTGTTCTGCCCACCTGATCCCAAGGGCCAGGCCCCCCTCTTGAGAATTCATCAGAGGCCCTACCTCCCAGACCCAGGGTCACATTACCATGGAAACAGGCTGATGAGGGTGCAGCTCAGTACTGTAAGGCAGAAACCACTGCGGAGCCTGCAGCAAGCACCAAGTGAGCAGGACAATTACAGACTATCAGCAACTAAGCCATAAAGCCTTGCGAGAGCTGCACTTTGCAGTTAAAACTTATGAGTTTAATGCGCCCTTAGTGCATTCTCGATGCCCTTTCAGCTGGGGGGCTGTTGCTCCCATGTGAATGGATTAAAGTTACCCGTGCTGTCCTCACCAGAACTCAGTTTCTTATTTGGCAGGCCTCCTTCCTGGAGCGTTGCCAAAGCATTGCTACCAAAAATCCAGGGCCTCAGGGCACCCCCTGGACTTATGAACAACTGCGTGTACAAAGTCGCTTCTCTCCCGAGAATATGCAGAAGCGTGTGTCCAAGGGGTATTAGCCCAAACCACTATCGCAGCCCAGGGGGCCTAGAGGGCATTCCCCTTTAAAGGGTTGGCTGTGACCCCCATCACCCAAATTGTGCAAAATGCTCAAGAGGATTATAGTGAGTTTATTAATCGCCTGCTGGAGGCAGATGAAAGAGCCTTGAGGGGAGAGGTTATTGATAATAAGGATGAAATCTTAAATGACATGATTTGGGTGTGTATTGAGGCTAATCCCTTTGCACATAAGGTTTCTCAGACGGTTCACTTGACCACCAGGACCGCCTTTAATCAAGTAGCCAACAAAGAATGTTTTAAGTGTGGAAAAATGGGACATTTTGCTCAGGCCAGCCCTGAGCCCCTCTTTCAGCCTCCTTCCTGCCCGCCTAGGGAAACAGCCAGCTCAGGCCCTGCCACACCCACTTGAAGCCTTCAAATAACCCAACTTTTGTTATTCAAAATAAACCTAGAAAGTGGTGTCTCTTGCATAAACAAGATCCCCAGGGGTGCTGTTGCAACCCAGACTCCCTTCCCCAGTTGCCATTCCCTCTAGTTCCGATAAATTAGTAATTGATCTTAAAAGATTGCCTTTTTTTCTCTATACCATTGCTCCCTGCTGACTGTAAAAAATTTGCCTTCCTGCTGTTAAACTGTTCTGGCCCCTCCCCCCATTATATGTAGCACAGGTAATAAATTCTGCAAAAAATATTTTGAAAATAAACTTGATTATCTTATTCAACCTTATAATAAAACAGCATATTAATTGGCTGATGCAAAATACAAATAACTGGCATTTGGCATGTGCCTCCTTTAAGGAAAAAATTGATATTCATTATCCAACAAATAAGTTTATACAGTTTTAAATAAAAGATGCATATTTGTAATTTTCCCATTATAACATAATCCTCTCCTATTAATAATGCAAATGTCATATTTATGAATGGGTCTCCTAAATAAACAGGCTGCCTATAAAACTAATGATGTGTTCACCATAACATCTACTAATCACACTTCTGCACAATTGGTAAAATTATGAGGTTTTAAAAATGTTTAAAAATGTCATAATGAGCCCTTTAATCTATGCAAAGGTAGTGTATATGTGGCATATTCTATACCTGTATTGGAAACAGTAAGTTTGTATGCAGACAAAAATTTAGGATAGAATATTACCTCCCCCCTTAAAGTTGGCAAAATTTGGCTTGAATTCAGCAGGAATAGTGAGAGCCTGTGTGTGGCGGGGGTAGAATGAAAAAGATTCAGGAACTCTGTTCATGTGGAATTTATAGTGAGAATTATTGTCAGAATTTTGTTGTGTCTGATAAGAGGCCTCTAATAATTGTGAAGTTTGTGAATTAAATTATGCTGTATGAGTGTGCCTTTTTAAAAAACATTTGTGTAATTAAGTTTTGTGCATTGGATGTTGTAAAGTTATTAAAAACATTGGAAATTTAAAAAAAAATCTTCTAAATTCAGGTCCATAAGGGTTAAAAAATTCTCTATGGAGATAAGGCACTAAACTTCCTTTGTTTATGCCTGAGGGATTTTAGAGCAAGATAACAACTCTATCACTTGTAAAAAAATAAAAAAATAAAAAACTTTGGTGTTTTAAAATTCGTACACACACAAAAATGTTAAAAATCTGAATCTTGGGGCCGGGCAGTGGCACTGGATATAAGGTGCCTGCGCTAACCTAGGACGGACCACGGTTCGATCCCCCGGTTCCCCATATGGTCCCCCGTGCCTGCCAGGAGCGACTTCTGAGCGAATAGCCAGAAGTAACTCCTGAGCGTCGCCGGGTGTGGCCCAAAAACCAAAAACAAAACCAAAAAAAAATCTGAATCTTTCATATTTCTATTAGAAAATTATTTTGATATTAAGAGTATATGGAAAATGTTGTGGTTAGCCTTTTTAAAATAATATTGTTAATTAATATCATAAAAGTAACTAAATCTTATAAGCAGATTGACAACAAGTATTAAATATAATTTTGGTCTTAAGCTCTAGGTGTAGAAATGCATCAAGTGACTTTCACTATATTTTATAATGATCTAAACATTTTGTTAATTTGGTATATAATATTTTTTACAAATTATTCACTTGAAGTCTTCAAAATAGGAACAGTTGTTTGTTTCTTTTTTTGTTGTTGTTTTGTTTTTTGGGTCACACCCGTCAGTGCTCAGTGGTGACTGCTGGCTCCGTGCTCAGAAATTGCTCCTGGCAGACACTGGGGACCATATGGGATGCTGGGATTCAAACCGATGACATTGTGCATGAAAGGCAAATGCCTTACCTCCAAGCTATCTCTCCGGCCCCAGTTGTTTGTTTCTTAAAGTCAGATTTTTTATACCTTTAATGGTCATAGTTTATGCTCTTGTGTTTAGTCATTGAAATTTTAACACTTTTTGCAGCTGTCTTACTGTTCTACTGTGAAACTAATTTAAAGAAAACCTGTTCATTTACAGCAGATGATATCATACTTTCAAGTGGAGACTCCTTCGACAGTGCTCATTAACTATTTTATTTAAATTTTTTAACTGCTTAATAACTATTTTACTTAATGTTTTAAACTTCAAATTAGGATTGTTATAAAATTGTTTTGTGCTAAATCTCAACCTTAAAGCTTCTATTTTCAGCAAAGCTTCACTCCATCTACATGAAGTACTTTTAAAGCTGAAAAAGTTTTTCTACACAAAATTTTTTTACAAAACATGCTGGCTGAATATATAAAAGTGCTTGTCCAATTTTACCCGGGTCAGTTTTTCTAATTTAAGTTTTGGATCGATCCTTTTGTCTGTTCATGTGTGTTGTGATGAATGAAAGTGGCCACGAGAGTAAAATGTTGTGTTTAGTGTTGTTTTGTTTTTTCTGTTTATTTGTTATCTCTACATTGCATGATAAATAAAATTTTCAAAGCCTTATCCATTTTTGAGATTTCAACTAATTTTTTCACAACTTAGCAGCTGACAGACTGTGGTATCCTGCAACTAAGATCATGTGTTAAAAATTATTTGTTAAGTTGGCTTTGTCTTTCTGAGAACCGGGCAGAGGGTGTAAGGGATGGCAAACCCCAGATTTCTCAATGACCATCACGGATAAATTTTCCCTGGAGAATTTCTGGACTTTGTAATCACCTAGCTTTCCTGCCATATGTAAGTTAAGGCCAGAAAAATATGGACATGTGGCTAGAGAGAGAAACATCAAGGTTTAATAGAATAACTAAGAAGTTTAAGAAGATCATTAAGGTTCAGTTTAAAAGCTTTTGAAAAATTGGGGATTGTTAATTATAAAATTCTTTGAAGTCTAAAGTCTGACAGAAGTCAGTAAGCATTCCCCCAGGTATTTGGAAATAATTTGTGTAATATTGCTAAGTGTCTTCTGCCTGTAAACCAAGAGCAGCAGACTAAGTAAATTCCTATTTTTATATGTAAAATTAAAATTATGGAAATTTTTATTGTAAAAAGAACTTCCCAAGTATGCCTCTGTAGCTATAGGCCCCAGTGTTATGCTAAATCCCGTGGCCTCACTCCTTCCCAAACCTATAATCATTTTGCCTCCTGCCAAGCTGTTTCTTATAGACCTCTTTCAGTCATGTCTTCATCTACCTCGAAAGAGCCTGCCACCCCTGCTGCCACCTCTCCGTTACACACAGAAGGGGGACTTGTCAGAGACAGCCAGAGATCAAACCCTGATATGGAATTCAGCAGGACAAACCAGTCTGTGTGGCAGGAGTGCATAGCCTAAAGTTTTGACCAGCCCCAGAGCCCTAAGAAATATCACAGTTTCCTATCAGACATTCATTCCAGGAAGTTTGAGACATCTTTGAAGCTTTACTATCTTAAGGTGAAAATTGGTTCCTGTGTAAAGATAACATGTAAAATTATAGAGACACACCCTGTAAAGACTGTCTGTAATGCTGGCTGTTCCATTTTGCTTCCTCTTCACCCCCTGTCTTAATTGTGCTTAAAAGAGTCTGTACCCATCAATAAACAGAGGCTTTGATAAGACACACTTACTTGGTCTCCATTTTTCTTCCCCCCATTCTCTTTTCAGGCTGGATCCCCTCTATACCCACAAGTAACAGAGTTATGCTGTTCAGGACACTTAATAATAAAGGAATAAGTACAACAGGAAGACATAACATTCCTAAATGTATATGCAACTAATGAGGGACCAATAAAATATTTAAACAATTCCTGACAAATTTGAAAGAAGACACTAATAACAACACAATAATAGTGGGAGACATCAAGACAGCCTGTCGCCCCTTGATAGGTCAAGTCTGAAACCTAACAAGAATATACTAGCAATAAATGAAGAAATAAAAAATAGGGCCAAATGAATTCCTTTTCGAATGACCTCAATATTTACTGTGCCAGTGCAGGAGTGAAAAAAGGCAAAAAGCACAAAACATTTTTTATTATTTTATTTATTATTATTATTATTTTCCTTATTTTTATATATCATTTTTTAAATTTTCATTTTCTATTATTATTTTTTCTTACATTTATTTACCTATCTAGTTCTTGTCAATTGCTTTGTTTTGGAGTGGGTATTTAAGTTGTTGTCCCCATTTATAGATATGTTTTTTTCTTCTTTTCATTTTTTTCTTTATGTGCTCTGTCATATTTGTTAACTCAAGACCATGCCTTTCATTGTGGTGCCTACTGTTATCGCTGGAGTGCTCACTGGATATTTGACACGTCTTTTTGTACTGTTGAGGTGTTTCACCTTCTATTTCTCCTTCATCTCTCAAACCTACGATGAGAGCCTCTAGAAGGATTCCTCCCATTTTTGGCATATTAGACTTTTACCCCAGTTTACTACTTTTCTCTCCTTCAAACAAAACCACATAACTTGAATTATCTAGTCCTGCCTCCCAGTTAGAGGGGGAAATAATGGAGGCACCAAGACCAAGACTACTAAGTAGTAAGCTAGGTACAGAGGGGACCACGTATTCTAGCAGCCCCCAGGGGGAGGGGGGTAGAGGATATGGGATGTAGGACGAACATGGAGGTGTAGGGAGGACAAATTAGTGATGGGAATCCCCCTGATTTTATGTAAATATGTACCTATAATATTATTGTCAACAATATGTAAGCCACTGAGATCAAAATAAAAATTATATAAAAAAAGAAGAAGAAAGAAAACATAATTCCTGAAATACAGAGTTAGAGAAAAGAGGTATACTCATTTTAAGACCTAAAATTATCACCTATTCTAACTCCTCCATTCAGGTCCTCTCTCAGTTAATGATTCTGTTTACACACACATCTATTTAAGCAAAATATTCTTCTTCCCCTTTGAGTGATTTATCAAGTGAAAATTCTTCAAGAATAAAGGCAATAACTTTGGAATAAAAAAAATAGGGGCTCTACTGGGGGAACTGTGGACTGAGGGGACTCCCTT
>PVKC010014610.1:0-22048 GCA_004027635.1 Crocidura indochinensis | reverse complement strand
GCACAGTGGTAGGGTGTTTGCCTTGTACATGGCTGACCCAGGATGGACCTAGGTTTGATCCACAGTTTCCCATATGGTCCCTGAGCCAGGAGTAATTTCTGAGTGCAGAGTCAGGTGTGCCCCCCCCCCAAAAAAAAACTATATTGAGATACTACTACATACCCACTACGGTGGAGAATTGGAAATTTTGTAGAGGTTTTGTGGAAAGTAATACAGAGGTTCTGCAGAAAACTAAGAAACTTTCTATAAAAAGTTTCCTTTTATAAGAAAACTTTCAATAAAAAATAAAAACTACACTTCTGAGTATGCATCCAAAATAGTTGAAACTAGACTATTAAAGAGATAGTTGTACATAGTATTTTTATAATAGCTAAAATGGGAAAGCAAATCAACCACCTATTCACAGGTGATTTAAAAAAGCAAATTAGAATATTCAGCTTTTAAAAGGTGAGAAACTGCAACATGAAGACACTTTTAAGACATTATGCTACATAAAATCACTAGTCTCAAAAGGACAAATGTATTGTGATTCCACTTACATAGTTTCTATAAAGTAGACAACTACCATAGACTCAGTATGATGATTGCCAGGGTTAGGAGGGGAAATAGGGAGTTATCATTAATAAGAAATCAGTTTTAAATGATGAAGAATTCTGGAAATGAACCATTGGAAAGGTTGTGCCACATATGGGCATTTTAAAAATATTTTTCTTTCAAAATTAAAAAGTACAGTATAGTAAATATTGACATTTGTAATTGTACTGTTGCTATTCCATATATAACTTTTATTTGGTTTGTTTTCTGGGTCACACCCAGCAACGCTCAGGGATTCCTCCTGACTCTATTCTCAGAAATAGCTCCTGGCAGGCTCGGGGGACCATATGGGATGCCGGGATTTGAACCATCATCCTTCTGCATGCAAGGCAAACACTCTACCTCCATGCTATCTCTCTGGCCCCAGTCCACATATAAAATTTTAATATCATTGAACTGTGACCTTAAAAATGCCTGAAGAGCTAGGGAGTTGGATTGGAGAAATTGGGTGCATGATTTCACTTCCTGGTCTAAGCTGAAAACCAAGTACCACATGCCTCACCCTCTATCTCGGAACTTCTGGGTATGAATCTAGTGACACCCAGTATGCTCAATCACAGTAATACTGTACCACCAAGACCGAGCACTGAACCAAGTGACTTGAGTATTATTGTGCAGTAAGACCCCTGTGACCCCTGAATTTAGCTTTGGAAATCTAATGTCCAAAATAGCTTAAAGGGATAATTTTTCTGTTTTGTATATATTTAGCACAATAAAATTAAAGACATCATGAAAAAATTTAAAAAAAGAAAAGAAAGTAAAAATTTTAATTTAATTTTAAATTAATTAAAATTTAAAATTTAATTTAAAGCTTTAATTTTACTTAATTATTTTTAAATACTATTTTATTTAAACACCTTGATTACAAACATTATTGTGGTTGGGTTTCAGTCATGTAAAGAACACCACTCATCACCACTACAACATTCCCATCACCAATGTCCCAATTTGTCTCTTTTGATGCTTAGGTTCATTCCCAGAGGTGCTGGTAACTATGAGGAGTCAAGGATCAAACCCAGGACTCCTGCATTCAAAGTTTCTATTTTGAACCTTTGAGTTTTCTCCTATGCCTTAATAATTTTAATTTGAAAATGTATTCAAAAGAGGTATTTGGAGAAAGTTGTCCCCTTCCAACCTTGTGTTTCGCCCAGTGGGCCGCCTGCCATACTAGCTGGCCCCATAGCCTTGTTCTGTGATCTCCATTTTATAGAGTTTTTACTTGTGACCCCACTGGAATAAAATGGGGAGCTTTATTGTAGATTATTAAGGAGTCCTCCATCAGTTTCCACACAGCAGGGGTCAGGCCAGCAGTACCTCTTGAGTTTCCAGAATACACATTCTCACAGAGTCTCCACTGACCTCTTTCATTCCTGTCGCTCAGCTGTAGGTGACCTGGACAGTACAAGAGGATCAACCCTTGAAGACTGGAAAGAAAAAGTGATTTCAGAAAGATCTCTAGGGTTGGTCAATGGCAGAATCAATGATCGAATCAGCATTTCTTTAGAGCGCCAAGATAGACCCAGCAAGACAAAGGGACCCACAGAGACCAATACAGCTTGCGAGGCAGCCTCGCTCATAGATGCTCGTGGAGACCCCACGATGGGTAGACAATAGCTTAAGTAATATTGTCTAATATTAAGCTATTGTCTACCCATCGTGGGGTCTCCAGAAGCTGATGCTGAGCCTGGGAGAAATCTGGAGGGATCGGGGGAGAAGGCCAGGCAGGCACTTGTCAAGACTGTCATTCCACTGTCCAAGAGCATCTATGAGCGAGGCTGCCTCGAGCGGTGCAGGGGTGGGCTTGCCGCGTGAACATTAGGGCAGGTAGAGCCTTGCAGTGAACTCAGCAAGCAGCAGCCATAGTCGCTGGCGGCAGGGCAACAAGTCCTAGGGTTACTTCTTACTAACAGCCTGCTAAGCTCGAGGGACACCTTAGCTCTCGGCTCCTGGATCCCGCACCGCACCTCCACAGTTCCCTTTAAGCCAATCCATGTCTAATGAGATATGCACTTAAAGGCGAAGACGGGAAAGACAGGACTAGAGCATCCGTGTTTACCACCCGGTGGCGGCGGGCAGCAGATATCAGAGTCCTCGGCGCCTGAGATTGATCCACCAGGGATGCCTTTCGCAATCAGCGGCGGGGGCGCGGGTGGAAGGCCGGTGAAGTGCCTACGCCGGGCCCCTCTAGCGCTGATTTCCAGCATTGCGTACGGAATGGAATCCAGCTGAGACGCGGGAGACAGACAATACAAGGGAATGAGCCTCAGCAAAGGCTCTGCATTCAGGAGACGGGTGGATTCCGCAGAGCTCTTGACATAAAATAAAGCCTTAGGAAAATAAAGCTGCGAGCACCAGAGGCAGTCACTAAGCGTGCTACCCGGTACCCCTGGGTGGACATACCGGCCGTCCCGCAGGCGGGACTCCCTAGGGTTCTCTGCTGGGTCGGGGGCACCTCCCCCGGAATCCCCGCGATCGCGGCGGAGGAGAGAGGAGGCGGCTGGGCCTGGGCTGACGCAGCGACCGCGCAGCAGGCCCGTGGGTGGCTCTCAGGCCACCTTCTCCCGCCACCGGCAGCCTCAACCTCCTCCCCAGGGTGTGTGTCCTGGGGAGGCCTTGGATCGCGCGCCCCCTGGAGTTGTTCCCTTGACAGCCCAGGAGCAGAGGAGGTGGGGCCGGAGCAGGCCCGGAGGGGCGCGGGAGCTAGGAGGAGGAAAAGGCCCCGGGAGGAGGAGCGCGGGGAGGACGAACGCAGAGGGTGGAGCGCAAGGGGAGGAGCGCGAGGAGGGGCCGCGCCGCGCCCAGGCAGTCCCAGCCCGCCGCGCCCTGCCTGTCGCGGGCATGTGTGGCCGCAGGCGCCGGGGCTGAGCTGTGCGCGGGGTCCCGGGACCGTGCGGCCGCGCGAGGGTGCGTGTCGGCGCCGGCCTGAACCGTTAGCTCGATCCCGGGCCGCGGTGCATGTTCGCCTCCTGCCGCTGTGTGCCGAGGGGCAGGCGGACCATGAAAATGATCCACTTTCGGAGCTCCAGCATCAAATCGCTCCACCAGGAGATGAAATGCACAATCCGGCTGCTGGACGATTCTGAGATCTCTTGCCACATCCAGGTACGGGCGGCGCGGGGCGAGGGGGCGCAGCTGGGGTGTGGGCTGTGGGTGACCCGTCTGCTGGTGGACGTGGGTGCGCAGGGCGAAGATCCCAACCGGAGGGGCCTGGTGGAAAAACCTGATTCCTCTTCCTTCGTCCTCGGAGACGAGTCCTTCCCGGACAGTGGTGCATGCAAGGTCCGAGGCAGGTGCCAAGCTTATTCAGGTTATCTATCCGCTCCGCTGCCGCTCCCCCAGATGTGCCGCCCCGGGCTCTCGCCTCCTTGCACCCCGGCTGGGGCATCCTAGTGGGGGAAAGGGGAACCCCGAGAGCTGAGGGAGGGCACCACCTGCAAGTCTCCCGCTTTTCGTCTTCCCCTTTCTCCACGTGGGTGAGGCATGCACCGATCCGGTGCCATCATCTCCCTCTATGGATACGGACTTCGAGGGTTACCCTCTGCTCCAGCTACCTGCTTCCCCTCTGTTGATGGGCTTTACTTCGGTCACCTCGTGGGCCAGTGGCGAAGTTTCCGTGGAGGGAGAAGGAGAACCTCGGAACCCCTGGTTGCAGCCCTTCAGAGACGGGGAGCACGTTGTGCTGCACTGAGCCTATCTCAAAAGGAGTTTGCAAGTGGAGTTGGCAGAGAAAGAAAAAGCCACGAGGCCGTAGGCGAGGGAATGCCTTCAGGATCTGGGTTCTGGGGAGAATCTCCTGGAATATTGGAATAAGATCGGAGGACATTTACTCTTGCCCAAATTGGAAAAGGCAAGAGTGGCTCCCCAGAAGACAACAGTGATGGCAATTCTATCTATCTTCCGTCTTAAAAGTCTTGGAACTGGTTGGAGATTTACTATTGTTTTTCTGTGCTCACTTGGTTTTAACAGAAAGGTTTGGATAACTGTATTGTGATCCAGGGACTTATTTTTGTACTTTAAGTCCTAAAGTGAATGTACATGTCCTTTAACCCACACTGAATACAAAGATAGTAGGATTTATGGAATTCTTTGGTGTCTCAGATCGCTATCTGCCTTGTTCTGTCTCACTTGGAATTGACACTATTGAGTCAATTGGCACTACTGAGTCCTTAGAATAGATCAATTAGCCCCCTAAGGACATTGCTTATTATCTAGTGTTCTGAGAAACAGCAAATTATGTCTAGTTTAATAGCAAATTGCAAAGTTAGAGTTTGTATGGCCCACCTATGCCAGAGTGTAATAAGACTATTCTTCAAATGTTTATTTTAGTTTTGCTTAAAAATAAAAGCAAATGTTTATAACTGCAGAAAGAGTACTGGAGGTAGGGCACTTGTCTTATATGCAGCTGGCCCAGGTTCATATGGTCCCCAAGGATACCAGAAATAATCCAAGGGCTCAGAAACAAGAGTAACCCTTGAGCAATGCCGGTTGTGGCCCCCAAACAAACAACTCTCCACCCCAAAGAAAATAAACAGAAAAGCAAACATTTAAGTTCACGTTTTCATTGTTTTTTGCCCCTTTGATCCCAAATGGTAATGATCATTTAAACAATTAAAGTGAGCTAGAAGCTTAAAAAAATAATTTTGGACCATATACATTCCTAGGAATTTATGAGTATGGTCATCAATCTGAGTATGATACAAATAATTTTTTATTTGTTTAGAGTTTAAAAACATTTTTAAAAAGAAATGTTTGTAGTCATCACTACATGACTACATGTTCATAGAAATTAATTCTTCCTTTCTTCCCTCTTTCCATCCCTCCTTTCCTTTTCTCCTTCACTTTCTTCCCTCTCTATCTCCCTCCCTCCCTTCCTTCCCAAATCACAAATGAGTACATGTACTGTTACAAGTTGTCACATAGAGTCTGGTTTAAAACATGCACAAAATGTGGGTTGTAAAATTTTAAGTTAAGCAATAACTTTTATCATTCCTTTAAAAGTTATCTTAATTTTGGCATTGTTTTCATAAAAGTTTTAAGCAAACTACCTAATGGCCTAGTTTTTGCAGTCTGGTAGTCAATTCCAGAAAATAGTTACTTTCATTTCACAGCCCGTGGGATTGGTCCTTTCCATAATTTTTCTGTGGATGTTTTGGAAAGGAGTTGAGGAGTTCCAAATGGACAGAGAACTAGAGAAGAGCCTAGAAAGGGAAGGAGTTACTAAATGCTCCCTACTATAATTCTGTTGGACTTTTCCAACTGAGATAAACCTTGATATCTGAAGACTAATAGGACATGAATTTTCTCTGATTCTCTTTCATTCAATTTATTTTCTTTTAGGCAGTGTGTGGGGTGTGTGTGGGAGGGATCCTGTGCAGGACACTGCCGCTAATGCTGGAGCCTGGAACTTAGTGATGCTGTGTGTGTGTGTGTGTGTGTGTGTGTGTGTGTGTGTGGTTTTTGGGTCACATCCGGCAGTGCTCAGGGGTTACTCCTGGCTCCATGCTCAGAAATTGCTCCTGGCAGGCATGGGGGACCATATGGGGCACCGGGATTCGAACCGATGACCTTTTGCATGAAAAGCAAATGCCTTACCTCCATGCTATCTCCCGGGCCCCATTTAGTGATGCTTTGTACTGTATGGTTTCGGGGCCACAGAACAACACTGAGGGTTTGAACTAAGGACTATACGTCTAAGACATGTAGTTCAAAACTGGAGCCTAATCCCTGACCCCTGTTGCTTCAAGTAGAGCAGAGTACAAATCATCACCTTGTTCTTCACTTTTCTGATTCTAGCATGGCTTCTCACAGCTCTTTCTAATGTGTTGACATGTTACCTACTGACTCTAAGTAAAGGGTAGACTTTTCACATTATTTGTTGGTAAACAGTTCATATCTTAAGATTTGATTGTATATTTGATTTGAATATAGGCATATAAATAGTAGACAATAAGATTTTATAGATGAACTAAATTTCATTCTAGATTCTAGATTTTGGGGGGGGGGTTTGAGCCACACCTGGTGACGCTCAGGGGATACTCCTGGCTATTTGCTCAGAAGTCGCTCCTGGCAGGCACCGGGGACCATATGGGGAACCGGGGGATCGAACCTCTGTCGTCCTAGTTTAGTGCAGGCACTTTATCTCCAGCGCCACCGCCCAGCCCCTCTAGATTCTAGATTGACAAGCCCATGAGGTAAGGGCATTTTTATTGTGGTTGTTGTATATTATATATGTTCGGTATGTGTTGAATAATGAATGAATGGGTGCTAATTCACCCACTACTCAAAGTTCATTGTCTTTCAACATTAAAATAGCATGAAAATATTAAATTGAAGACAGAATATGTGTGATTTACTTATGTTACTTGCTAATCATATGATTTGAATATTGAATTATTGGTTTGGCAATTGGAGTCAGTATTCTTTATTTTTTTTCTGAGGATGGCATTCCCAGCAGTATTTGGAGAACCAGATAATACTAGGGATCAAATCCTGGGTCCTCACAGGCAAAGCCTATGCTTCATCCCTTTGAGCCATATACTTGGCTCATGAATATTTTTCTATTATGTTTTGTAAAATAAAGTATTTGCACTGATAGAGGTGACTAAAATAAGTCAATAGTTTAATTATTTCCCAGACCAACTGCATTTGAGAAGTTGCTCATAACTATTGGTTGTATAGGCTTGATCTCCTGTGATTTTTCACAATTATCTATTTTATTGATGTGATTTGTCATTGAGTATTATCTACTGAAGGTTTGGTTGAGAGGGATGAAACAACTTTACTTACTTAGTCAGTGGATTAGAACTTAGATGGTTTGACTTAAATCCCAAAGCACTGTATTTTGAGATTTAAGAGTTAGAATAATTTTGGTGTCAAGTAAGAAAACAGTCTATAGAAATCAGAATTTGGCTTTTGAGGATTATTAATCATGAACTCACGAAGTTTTTATTCTTTTATTTTTCCATCCTCACACTTCAGCTCTATCACTATGGTAATTATGATTACATGGTAGCTTCTGTAGTTTTGGGTCAGTCTGACACTAGTGCACAGGAGAGGTGGTTTTCCCATAAACATTATTTTTAATCCTGGAGGACACCTTTCCTAAAGGCCCATTGACCAGGATTGGGTCATGTTTCTGTACCCTTGCTGCAAAAAAGTCTATAGAATGTGTATATCAGGTATCTTCAGTTTTTGTTCTTTTAATTGGAGATTTAAGTTTTGCCTTTATGGAGTTAATGTGTGAGTGAGTGAGTGAGTGAGTGAGTGAATGAGTGAGAGAGAGAGAGAGAGTACTGGGAGTTGAGTTGGATGTTGAGTAAGCAGACAGTAAAGTCTTTCAGAATAGGTCAAATTGGTTTAAAATTATTGATAGAGTGTAACTATAAGGATAATTTAATATAACATTGTTTAAACTCTGACTTATTTTAGGCAATCTATCTTTTTTTATTTATTTCAGTTTTCCTTTAAAATTTTTTATAGTGGTTCTTGTAGAGTAGTGTCCAGGAGCAAGTCCCAGAAATCAGCTGGAACCACCAGGGTTAAATCTGCTAGTTCTTTGGGAAATGATGTAATGGTCAAACTGTTTCATAAATTTGAAGTTTGTACTGTACAAACTTGAGCCATATTCCTGCCCCTTTATTTGGTTACTTTTACTATTTCATTTATCATTTGTTTATAATATGGATCTTTATTCTTTATGTGTATGACTATTTTTTTGCCTTTTTTGAGGGGGCAGCGCTCAGGGGTTACTCCTGGCTCTATACTCAGAAATCGCCTCTGGCAGTCACAGGGGACCATATGGGATGCCAGGATTCGAACCACCGTCCTTCTGCATGAAAGGCAAGTGCTTTACCTCCATGCTATTTCTCCAGCCCCGTATATGTATAACTTTTTTTATGTGTGTAATTATCTTTTTTCCCAGTACCAAACTCCCACTATTAGGCAATCTTTGTATATCACATTGGAGGCCAGAAAAAATCGCTGGCACTGGGGATATAGTTCAGTGGTAGATCAGATACCTTATATGTCTGAAATCCTGGGTTTGATTCTTGGAACGCCTTATTCTTTTCTACTTCCTTAAAAAATAAGGTTAAAAATAGGGGTCAGAGTGATAGCATGGAGGTAGGGCATTTGCCTTGCATGTAGAAGTGATTTGAATCCCGGCATCCCATATGGTCCCCCGAGCCTGCCAGGAGCGATTTCTGAGCATAGAGCCAGGAGTAACCCTTGAGCATTGCCCGGTGTGACCCAAAACACAACAACAACAACAAGGTTGAAAATAGATTATTGAATACATCATTGTAGTTTGTATTGTTAAGTATCCTTATCAAATGATCAAATATTGGGTAGCTACACACTTTTTTTTTTATTTAGAGGAAGTACAGCTCTTACCTCTACTATGTTTTTAATGTCAGTATGACCAACAGACTTTGAGTGTCTGCTACTTGGCTACTTGCTTGGGTTTGAGTCCTTGATGTACTATTTCTAGTAAGGTAATTTTGTAGGTGATTTACAGCATTGGGCCTCGATTTTCTCATCTATAAATTGGAGTAATAGAACAGAATTAACAGGGACTAAATGAAAGCTATATATCAAGGGCTTAGTACTACTATGGTCTATACTAATAGTTGGAAAATATATTGTCATCTTCAAATGATGTGAGGATGTATATTAGAGGTAATCTTAAAATTTTGTCTTAAAATTTAATGTCTTTAAGATTAAGCCGTCACTTTCTGATTGTGTAAAACTTTATTTAGCTTTCTAGAATGGGCATCCATAACCCCTCAATTTAAGTCATGAAAATAGTTTATGCATGGATTAATGTTAAAACATCACGCTTATGTAGAATATTATTTTTTGTTCTTGTGGGGTTAGAGATCAAACCTAATATTTCACATAGCAAAGCATGTGTTTTACTTCCAAGCCACATCTCCAGACTAAGTACTATTCTATCTAATGTAGTAGAAATACACGAAAAATGACTTTCTATTTACTTTAATTCATGTAATTTGGAATAGATGATCTTATGCAAGCCTACCTCTGTGCTAAATCGGTACTTATGGTGACCTAGCTAGTGAAATTCAAGTTAGGTTCCACTGATATTCACCCCTTTTTGGTTAGTAAGGACAATTTAGCGCTTCATCAGATCAATCTTGTCTGTCATTCAGAGTTCACTGAAAATCAAACACAAAAGAAGTGGATAGGAGAGACAGTATGCCAAATAGTATGTCCCAGTTCTGACATTTTGGGGCTTAGATAATATGGGTCAGTTTTTTATATTAAGTATATATATATTGGGGTTTTGTTTCATTTTGTTTTGTTTTGGGGTCACACCCGACAACGCTCAGGGGTTACTCTTGGTTCTATGCTCAGAAATTGCTCCTGGCAGGCTCGGGGGACCATATGGGATGCCGGGATTTGAACCACCATCTTTCTGCATGCAAAGCAAATGCCCTACCTCCATTCTATCTCTCTGGCCCCATATTAAGTATATTTTTGGGGAAAAAAAGTGATGTTGTTTCAGTGTGTCTGCTAAGATCTTATCTTTTGCTGTCCAAACAAAGGCAAAGTGTATTAACTATGGGGAGAAAAGAATGCTGTTAACTTCATTCACTTTGTTGGACATTGTATCAGCTGGGTGTTCTTATAGCATTTACCAAATTCTAATTCAAACTGACTCTTGCATTATGAACATTTACTGGTTCAGATATCCAAAGTTGAGGACTTTATTCAAGAATGGTTTAGTTTTTATTATGACTTTATTCTTAGTAATGAAGTTTTATGTAGTTCTAAATCTCACATTTTTTTAGGAAGAGAAATTATTTTCAACCCTGGAATTCCAAGTCAAGTTGATCTTCTGATCAAACTTTCTCAGTCACATGCCCACTCCTGAGCCAGTGAGCATACTTAGTGGAAAGGTGATCAAAACCTGACCCTGGCACTCAGTGGAATCAACTTCCTTTTTGATGGTGGTCTGTATTACCTAGAAGTCAAGGCTCTGTAAAGAAGGGTGAAGGGGAAAAATGACTGATAACCCACAGTACCTACTTCTTCTCTAGTTACTTTATCTGGCTGATTGGTTCTCAGAATATATTTGAGGGAATCTCTCAAAGTCCTGGAAATCTTGCAGGGATTATAAGAGTTTCTATCTATTTTCACACTAAGCTATTATTTCTTTCAGAATAGTTTGAGAGAGTCTTATATGTCATTAAACTCTTAATAGAATTAAATTATATGACTAATACATTTCAGAGAATTGTATAACCATTACTTCAGCAAGTTTTGAAATAATTCATTACTTTCCTTATTCCTTTTTAATAGTCTTTATTTCTTTTTAACAGTAGGATATCCCCTGCTCTGGATGACCACAATTCTGTTTTCTGTCTCTATAGATTTATCTGTTGTGGACAGTTGATAATAGTGTTCTATGATATGGTTATATTTGAGGCTGGCAATTTTTAATTACTTAATGTTTCAAAGTTTATACAATTTATGGCAATAACATTTCTTTTAATTATGGGATAACATAATTGTATAGATATAGTCCATTTTGTTAGTTTATTGGCTAATGAACATTTGAATTGTTATCATTATGGGGCTATTTTGAATAAAGTAATTAACACTCCATAAAAGTCGTTGGAGATGCACACTTAATTTTTTTAAGCATATAATTGGTAATGAATGACTGAGTTACATGATTTGATCTTTTGGAGAACTGCTGATCAGTATTTTTATTCAGTGACAACTCTATTTTACATTCCAACCAGAAGTGTATAAGCTTTCATTTTCCTCTATCCTTGATCACTCTTATTATTTTCTGTGTGAGGGCATAACCACCTAGAGTGAAGTGGTAGCTCATTGAATTAAATTTACTTGATACCGAATCCTGTTGAGCGTTTTTTCATGTATTTAATATATTTTCTTTAGAAAACTGCCCATTTCGATTTTTTGCCCACTTAAAAAAGTTTTTTGCTTGCTGTACCATAACATGTTTATTATTTAATTGAGATATATGGTTTGTAATACTATTATATTTATGCCTTTGGTTCCAGAATTACTGTACCCCACCAGCATGCCCAATTTCCTCCACCAATATTTTTTCATTTCTACCTCAACTTTACAATCTCAATATTTTTCAATTTTTAATTCAATCACTATGAGATAAAGTGTTAAAAATGTTGCTGATGACGCTGGAGTGATAGTACAACAGATTAAGGCATTGTACATGGCTAGCCACTGTTTGGTTCCTGGCATCCCATATGATTCCTTGAGCCCACCATGAATAATTCCTAAGTGCAAGAGGGAATAATCCCTTATCACCACTGGGTGTGATCCAAAAAAATAAAAAAACCCAACAACAAGAGTTGTTGATGGTTGAGTTTCATAGAATATTCCAACAACCATCCTTTCACCAGTGGTTCATTTTCTGCCACTAGTGTAGCCAGTTTCTTTCTTGTCCTTACCCCATAACCTGCCTCTATGACCTGTATTTTTCTGTTCTCTTCCCCTCCATTTTTTTCCTTTTAGACATCTTGTCAACTTCAATTCTTTTGTCAGAAACCATAATTTGTTTCAATTGACCCCTTGTAAAATATAAAGTAAGAAATTTTTGTTTTTGATATGTAAGAATTCTATTGTACTCTTGATACAACCTATTATACAATAATTTATTTGGATATATATATATATATATATATATTTGTTTGTTTTTTTGGAGGTACACCTAGTCGTGTTTGGGGTACCATCTGGTGCTGGGAATTGAAATTGGTTCTCAATTGCCTGGAGCTTTCTCACTGGTCTCTCATTTGCCTATTCTTCACAGTTATTTTTTCTATTGTGTACTATATGCTTTCTTGTTAGTATAAATATAATTTAAAAATAAAGTCCAACTTAGGTAATTTTTTTACTTTGTTGCTGGTGCTTTTGGTTTCAAATCTAACTAATATGTAATAAAATCATACAGAATTCTGAATATAGTTTTGTTTAATGGTTTTGGGTTTAGCTCTTATATTGAAGTCTTTGGGCAATTACTAATTCTCATAGAATTATTCAATTGTTTAATATGTCACAATATTCTTTAACTACCAACATTTAGGATATTTCAGTACATCTTTATCACTCTTCAAATAAACCTGTACTTGTTATGAGTGACTTCTTATCAATTTAGTGTGACTTTAATTTTATATTTTGTGTTCAGGTTTTATTATTTTGTGACTTATTTAAAAAATAATTTCGGGGGGGCCGGGCAGTGGTGCTGGAGATAAGGTGCCTGCGCTAACATAGGACGGACTGCGGTTCGTTCCCCCGGTTCCCCATATGGTCCCCCGAGCCTACCAGGAGCGACTTCTGAGTGAATAGCCAGGAGTAACTCCTCCTGAGCATCACTGGGTGTGGCCCCCCCCAAAAAAACCAAAAAAAAAAATAATTTCAGGCACTGTGATTTCAATACATTTATGGTAGAATTCTATGCATGGAATGTTTTAGCATCACACCTTCTACTGAAGTGTTTGCTTTCTTCCACCATTATTCATTTACTTGTCATTATCCAGTTGTCTTGACTATGCTTGCTTAACTAAGAGGGTCAATGGCTTGGTGTTTATTCCAGGTAATAGAATGCTGGTAAGGTTAGTGGTTCTGGTGTAAAGACATCTCAAGATTGAAACTTGAAACTAAACAATTACAGAATTGTCAAGTTGCAAATTTCTGAATAATAAACAACACAACACTCTAAATTTATTTAAATTTATGCAAAATTTGGGGCCTGGGAGATAGCATGGAGGTAAGGCGTTTGCTTTTCATGCAAAAGGTCATCTGTTCAAATCCCGGTACCCCATATGGTCCCCCGTGCCTGCCAGGAGCAATTTCTGAGCATGGAGCCAGGAGTAACCCCTGAACACTGCCGGGTGTGACCCCCCAAAAAACAAAACAAAACAAAAAAAATTTATGCAAAATTAGAATGCCCATATATATGGGCCTTCAAGAGAGCAAATTAATGTTTGATACGATGTCAATGAAATACAAATAATTTAGCATGCATGTGGAAAATGTTTATGTGTACATTTGGGATTATTAGTGATAATCTTATGGATTTTATTGTTTTTTAAGGGGGCCATATCTGACTGCTCATGGGGCTACTCTTAGCATAAATGTCATCATAGGGGAAATAACAAGGTCCCCTCTTAGTTCTGCTCTGCTTGCTAAAGAATACAAGTTGTTTATCCTTTGATATACTGATCTGTGAGAAAGTCAGGAGCAATTCAGAGATAAGGAAAAATAGAATCATGATTAGAAGCCATTTAAAAAGAGTTAGTGTTTCACTTTGGGAGGGACAAGCAAATACATCTCAGCATATGAGATTTGGATTTTCTGGTGGTCTTTGGAATTGGAACTCTTCTTTATTCAGTAAGTCTTAGTGAGACAGTGCAAGTGGAAGTTTGGAGTGCCAGGTAAATTTTGTCACCTAAAATGAATCAAAATAGGGGCCAGAGAGATAGCATGGAGGTAAAGTGTTTGCCTTGCATGCAGAAAATTGGTGGTTAAAATCCCGGCATCCCATATGGTCCCTCGAGCCTGCTGAGGGTGATTTCTGAGCGTAGAGCCAGGAGTGCTGCCAGGTGTGACCCAAAAACCAAAACCAAAAACAAAAAAATCAATCAAAACAGACAATGAGATGGTTGGGGTGAAGAAAGATGGCAGCAGTTAAAAGTAGGCCTCTAGTCCTCATCCATTTCTCTCTTTGCACACACATAACCGGACAGACTGCAGGATCAGGTAGGGGTTGTGGAACTGACCAGATGGTATATTTGGGCATGGACAGCTAGTGAGCACTGGAGTCTCACTCATGCACACCATGCCCTGGCTAGAGACTAGGAAAGCTCGCTGGGATAATAGGAATTGCGGGAGAGCAGTTGTGAGAGGCTCAGCAACAGGCACAGAGCACAGGGATCTCATCCTTAAGCATGTGGCCACCTGGAAACAAAGGGAAGCTAAGAGAAAATATACTAGGGTATATATAGTCCAGGAAAGATCCAGAGACATGATTTCACACCAGGAAAGTGTTCACGGGGTAGAAAGCAACATGAGTATGGAACCTGACCATGATACACTGGAGGGGAGTAGACCTGATGACATTGAAAATGTGTAAAGGAGAGGTCTGGGTATTTGGAGAAGGATCTAGACCCATCTACTTTGAAGCTGTATCATAAACTCTAAATCAGTAATACACTCTTATTCTTCCTAGGTTTTAGGCAAATCTTTCATACAATTTTCAAGAACCCATGGTGGAGGAAAATCCACTTTCATACCAACATTAGGAGGGCCTCCACATTCAGCATTTCTAATAAACTTCCAGTTTATGTTGTTGCTGCTGGCCTGTATACTACATTTTTGATCATGAGGTGGTAGATTTTATTATTTGCCTCCTGGTGACATTCCTAATTTCCTTGTAGATGAGGACTTATATTTGCATACCTGTGGTGAGACCTTGTCTGTCACATTCCACTACGTTTCTCTCAGTAGTTATTCAATGAATGATTGAAGAGTGAATGAATAAAAATGTCTGTGGCAGTGTCTGTCACCATAGACTACTAACTGTGCTTATTGGATATTGATGCTAGAAATGAAGCAATTCCTTTAGACTTCTTGACCTAGTCAGATGAAGCAGTGGTTTCCAAATGGGATTTCATATGGGGCCAATGAAATAATGGCTGAAATCTGTGAGAACTCATGGCTGCCTGGGTATAATAAGGTACATCTTAGGCTTCTGAACTACATTTTGTGTTCATGCATTTCTCTATCCTGAACTCTTGGTGCCATAGAAGAACTCAACTACTTCTCAGCACAAACAAACAAATTATGTGCTTAAACCAGTAGTTCCAAGATGCTCCCAGAGGCATTGAGGGACCGGCTGTTCTTACTTGCAAAAGTGACTTCGAGGGACAGCTACCCTAGAGAATTAAAGAAAAAAAACACACAAAGCATTTGAGTTGTAATATAACTGTTTACTTTGTGACTTTTGCTGAAGGTTCAAGAGAGAAATCAGAGTAGGACTTTTGAAGAAAATAAGTTTATTTTGAGGAAAAAAAAACAGTTGTAGAGATCAAGTAATCATGGTTTTTAGAAATAAATTAGTTTTTGAAATAGCACTTTTATTTGCTAAACACTTAAAAAGTGGAGTATAGGAGCTTGAGAAATAGTATGGGAAGAAAGCTCTCACCTTACATATGGCTGACCCAAGATTAATTCTTGGCACCACATGGTCCCTAAAAAAAATTCATAGATACAGCCCTAGAAACCCCTGAGCATTACAGTTAATCCTAGAACTGCAGGTCCTACACCCTAAGGCCCATACATTGAATCCTGGCCTAATTGTTCTTGGTGCCATAGAAGAACTCCAGACCTCCAGACCTTCTGAGCACCATCTGAGCAGCCTAAGAAAACAAAATTACATCTTAAGTACCATATATAGAGTGGGACTTAATGATAAGAAAAATTGAACTAGTTGTCAAAAAGCTATCAGACTAACAGTCATTTGGGGTAGAATAAATAAAATAGTCAAGCAGAAATAAGAAATGGATTTAGGACTAGATTTATATGGTTGGACGTTTTAGAGTAGCACATCAATAAGTGTCTCTTACACTGTTTAATAATTAAGGTCCTGTTTAATAATTAAAGAACAAGTGGAAACCAATTCTTCAGAGATGTGGAAAAAGACATTCTAAGTAAGATGAATCCTCTTGGGTATGAACAACATGATTGGCTGTGGATATGAAGGAAAATATGTGGTTGATTTTGGAGACAGGGATAAGAGTGAAGCCACTCCAAGAGAGACAGGACTGATTATATAATTTTTGAGACCAGGTGCAAAATGATTGTGTGAGGTTCATATTCCAAGGCCATTAAGAATGTCAGGTTTTTGGGCTAAGGAGAGAGCTCACAGGACTAGAATGTATACTCTGCATCCAGGGACCATAGATTTGATCTCTGTTCTCTCAAGCATTACTGGGTATAGTACACACACACACACACACACACACACACACACACACACACACACACACACTACACATACACACAGCATTTCAAGATTGTGACAACAAATCATGTAACAGACTTAAGCTAGGTAATTGAAAGATATATATTGAAATATATTTATATATATTTTGTCATGGTAAAGACTTAAGTTTTAGCTTAAAGTTGAAAATAAAATTCAAAAGAATTGTTAAATTTAAAAATGAAAGAAGTAAATGGTGGCCTAGCATTATAGCTTCTGGACTAATTTCAGAAAAGATGCTAAACCAAGCTGATGAAACTCAGGAATACCATGGTCTTTGGGCTGAACCCTGGGACTTCCTTGAGAAGGGGGTGGGCCAAATTTTGTCCTGCCGAAGCCCTGGCAGCTGCACTCATACCCCATAGCTGCTGCCATTCAAAAGGCCCAGCTTCAGTGCCTCAGAACTACGTAATCGAACTAAGCTGATAAAACACCTCGGTTAATCAGTTTTGAAGTTGAAAACTCTGGGAGGCTTCTTTCAGCGGGGTTAGACAGTCTCCCTAACCCCTGTACTGCTCAAAGCTCCAGCAGCCACACCCATAACCCAAGGCCAATACCATCTAAGCAACAGCCTAGCATCACTAATTTCTAGAGATGCAAGCCAAGCAACCATAACTCAGAAGTTTCTTGGTCCTTGGCTAAAAATTCTGGGGGCCCCTCTACAGACAGTTGGACTGGGAATAGTCTCAGTTCTACATAAATCACTCCAGTTTTCACAAATTTTCTTTTACTGAACTCTTTTGATAATTTTTATTTGTTATTTTGTTGTAATAAGTAATATAAAATAAGTTATTTTGTGGCTGCCAAGAGGGCAGGCTTAGGCGTGGATGGTAAACTGGGAACAATAGTGGAAGAAAGATTACATTAATAGTGATATTGGTGTTGGAACATTGAACACCTGAAACAACCATATTATGGGCATTTCAAGCCTCTTTAATTTCATAAATAAAGTTTACAAAAGATAAACAAAAAGAAAGATGCTGTTAATCAGTAACCAGTTCTCTCAGGAAAGTTATCTTGTCATTTAGAGGTGAAAATTTTTTGTGCGGGAGGGCAAATTCAGTAGCACTCAGGTTATTCCTGGCTCTTTGCTCAGAAATCGATCCTGGTAGGTTCAGGGAACCATATGGGATGCTGGGGATTGAATCCCGTTTCGTCCCAGGTCTGCAACTTGCAAGGCAAACTGTGTTATCACTCAGGGACCCTAGAGGTGAAATCTTAGCAACTCTACAATGTATTCAGAGAACTAGAAAACTAGAGCTGTATGGCATTTGCCTTGCATGTGGCCAACCCAGGAGATGGTTTAATTCACGCCCTGAGCTGCCTGGGTGTGACCTAACAACAAAAACAAACAAACAAACAAACAAACAAAACAATTGTGGGGAGATTAGGTAGTAGATCATTCTTGTCATCCTTTCTCCTTTGAAGGTTTAGGCAAGAGTAATAAAATCTCTGGAGTCAGAGGTGGAAAAAATACCTCATGCCACCTGGAGTGTCTTGTCAAGGATAACTTCACCTCTTGTATTCTAAAACCTCTAGGGAATTCCTGCTGAGGGTCATTAGCACAGCAGAGGCACCTTGAATAACACCTTTGTCTTTAGGTTTGGAGACAGTTTCGCCACCTGGTGTAGAAGTTACGCGTCTTTTGTTTCAAAGCTGATTAAAATAAAAATAGGGAGGAAAAGTTGTTCAGTAATTCAAGGGCAGCCATGAAGTCTGAGTTTTCAGTGCCATCAGCAGTGTGGTAATTTGAGAAGAGCAAATCAGAAGAACAAAGCAGATTTTAATCATATGCCACAGAGAGAAAGGTGGTTTTTGATTTATCTTCAAATTGCACTTCCATTAGTGAAAAAGAGACTTTAAATGCAATCATCTAATATTTGTTAAAAATTCTTCCTTTACCCTAATCTTTGTTTATTTCACTCAATAGGTAGGAAATGCCAGCTTTGTGTCAAGCAATTATTACATATAAAGCATATTCTTGTTGAAGGGACAGGAAAGATAAAGGAAAGGAAAGAAGGGAGGAGTGGAGAGACATATATATGTATATATATATATAGAGAGAGAGAGAGAGAGAGAGAAATCTATATATCTGAGAGAGATAAAGAGAGAGAGATAGCTTTTCAAGATATTTTCTCTTTAGAAGATTTGTCTGAAACTGAAAATTAGATACTGACTCCTCCCATTTTCTATTCATCCTTGCATTCACTCATCTATCCTTCCTTCCTTCCTTCATTCCTTCCTTCCTTCCTTTTCTTCCTTTCATGTATCAGCTTGTCTATCCAAAAAAATATTTATTGAGCAACTCTGATAAGAACTCTGGAAACCAGAGACAATGAGAAGTATTTGTTCCTTTTCTAGTATTGTCTATAAGACTAGCACCTTAAATTAGTAAGTCTAAATTCTTAGTCTACTAGTGACACACAGATTAAAGGAAATATTTTTGTGAATAAAGTATCTTAAATAAGTGATGTTATGAGGCCGGTGAGGTGGCGCTAGAGGTAAGGTGTCTGTCTTGCAAGTGCTAACCAAGGAAGGACTGCGGTTTGATTCCCTGGCGTCCCATATGGTCCCCCAAGCCAGGGGAGATTTCTGAGCACTTAGCCAGGAGAAACCCCTGAGCATCAAATGGGTGTGGTCCAAAAAACCAAAAAAAAAAAAGAAGTTGATGTTATAACCATCACAGCAATAATTATACCTTGCTATCAAATATGATTTCAAGACATTATACTTACCCTTTCCTAATTCCTATCATATTTCCCCTCTTAAAATATCTCTTCCATAGAAATTCTAGAGCAGTCACTGAAACTCCTAATCTAACTTGGAAAGCAAAGGAAAGGTCTTATGGGGAAATGATTTCTTAGGTGAGTTTTAAGGAAAAATTATATATTGTCTTGCCAGTATATTGGGAGTTGTATATTGAGAAGGGGCTTTTAGGGAAAGAAGGCTGATTATGACATGTATGGGAAATGAAAAGAAATGTATTGAAACTCTACTTATTATCATCAGAGAGTTCTTAAATTTTGTAGTGGGTTGGCAGTTACTCAGACTATACCAACCAGTGAGCTGGACAAAGAAACATTACTGCCTACTGCTTATTAGAGTATAATAAAGATGACCTCTTTGAGGCGTGGCTTGTTGTTGAGGTCAAAATGACCTGAAGAATTATTGTATAGATCCAGCTTGACAGATGAAGGTAAAACATATTGATTAGGCTATTTTTATACACTTGTGTGTGCTTTTTACTTGTTTTATTGCGGTAAAATTGTCAATAGCATTGTATATGTTTTATATGATTGCCTTTTTCACATCTCTTTAAAACTCAATGCTTCTCAAATAGTAGGGCATGCCCCCCAGGGGGTGCACGAGGCTCCGCAAAGGGCGGCATGTTTGGCCTTGGCAAACACTGTCATAACAAGTTAAACCCCCTGTTTATGTCTCTGTGCATCTCTGGAACTGACAGTTGCTGTGTCCTACTTCAAACCCTGCTTCGAAAAGCTATGCATTGCAAAGCATGTTCATTGTAGACATTAATCCAGACATCACCTCTGATTAAAAACATAAGCTGAAATTATTTTATATATTTTTGTTTTGCAGGTTAAAGTTTTTTTTTAAATAAAGTTGCGTGGGGGCACAAAAAATGTTTCCTTCTTCTTAGGGGGCCATGACAGAAAATAATTGAGAAGCACTGCCTTAAAAGTAAGTTGTCATTGGACACTCACCATCTAAGTACTCAAATCCCTTCACTAACATTGGATGCATTTATAAGATTATCATCCTCAGGACACTGACTTTTTTGTTAAGGTTTTCATTATTATGGGTATTAGCCACAGCAATATTGGGTAGTAGCTTCTTGTTCAAAACCTGGCAATCGTGCTTGGTGGGGTTGAGGGAATCATGTGGTGCTTATGATCAAATCAGGTATTTCTTCATGCAAAACATGTACGCTAGTGTTTTCTAAAAAATTATTTTAGGAACTGTGCTTTACAATACTGGCAATTGTAGGGTTTCTTGTATAAAACACCATACCCTCCACCAGAGTGTTAGCTTCCTTCTACCATTGTGCTCTAGTGTTTCAGTCTTTTTTTCTTGGCTAAGGAACTAAACTTTCATGTGGTATTGGGGGGTGGTGATGATTCCATAACTTATGGCCTTGAAGTCAGCAATGAAGTTAAATCTCTTAAATTAAGGTCAGGAAATTTTCTTAGTTATCAAAATTTCTGTTTTCCAAGGTACTCAGTCTTACTTATTTGTTAGGAATAGTCTTAAACCCAGAGTGTGAGAGGGTGTGCTGTGGTAGCTGGGGATGCCAGGAAATAAATGTTGAGTAGAATGACTCTGTTAGAATCCAGAGTCAAAGAATGAGACCACACAGTGCAGTAAAGCTAAATACTTTAATTTGTCTGCCAACAGTCCCCAAACTGGTCAGTCAGAGTCATCTCTAGAAGGAGATAACTCTGCCCAGGGTTATGAAGAGGATTATATAGGGATGGAATATAAAGAGGTTCCAGCTTTCTGATGATCTTTAAAATGATTGGTTATTGCTAGGGCACCTTTCTACTGCTCCCTAGAGTCCTTCTCTGATAGGCTACCTGATATGGTCAGGTAGCTTGGGGCAGTATTAATGGAAATAGGCTTGTGGAAACCTAATGTGTGACTTACACCATGTGGTCCTTACAATATGGCCTCCTTCCTTGTTCAGAACCCAGATTCCAATACCTCCTTATGTACATAAGCTAGTGCTGTCCAATAGAGATGAAACTGCTCTATATCTGTGACATATAGTTTGGTACCACTAGCTTTATGTGGCTTATGAGCTCTTAAAGTATGATATGATCTCCAGTGTGATATTGAAATGAAATGATGAGTGAAGACTAACTTCTTTCATATTTGATTTTAGTGGGAAAGTCTCTATTAAATATGATATTAGCAGTAGGGTTTTGGTAGATATATAATTTTATGTTTGGATAGTTTCCTGATATTCTTATCTCACTGATAAGTTTTGTTATTCCTTTGGTCTGAAGCAAGCGACCAGAATTATTGTTGGGCAGGCTATTTTGTCTGGCAATCCGAGAGCAATAAGTAGGGTTTTAGTGGGCTTCTTTTGATTTGTTTTGGATACTGAGTAACTCCAGAAACATTGCAGCCCATTTGTTGCAGGTGCTATATATTAATGTTTTTCTCAGCTTTTTTTCTTTGGTGGACTTGTGCTTGTGTTGGATGAGTGAAGATCACATCGTGGTGTTTAGGCCTACCTCACTCCTCTGTAATACCATTTTATTTCTCTTCTTTGCAGAGTGACTAGAATAATGAAGACATCTTCATCACTCTTACGTATCTCTTCACCTCTGTGTTCTGCAGACTTAGGATGTGTTCAGAGAGAACCTTTATTCCCAAGGGCCC
>PVKC010014609.1:0-22016 GCA_004027635.1 Crocidura indochinensis | reverse complement strand
CACACACACACACACACACACACACACACACACACACATACAGCAGCTCATGTCAGGAGGTAACTAACCTTGAGCACCCAATATTTTCCCTGAAGAAAAATGTATAAACAAGACTCATCAGAATTGTCCATTCTCTAAAGTTCTGCCCTTTCGAGGCATTTGAGACACTTGCCTTTACGTCTAGATATTTGTGATTTCTAAAAGAGAACCCCACTTAAATGTGAACAAGCCTTATCACTTCTACTAAGCCAAGGTCAGGTAAGTTTTCAAAGCCCATCAACACCACCATTAAGGACTAAGTTAATAGTGAAAAGTGTTTCCTTTCAACCTGGTCCAAATCCACAAAGGCCCCAAAATTAGAGTTGCTTTATCTCTGAGTCAGTGACTCGCCATTTACCAGAACCCCACTACTTACAATGCAGTATAGTTCTCCACATTATGTTTTCATACTCTGGAATATTCCACTAGAATCTATTTTTGAGAAACGAACCACTCACATTTATTTTTTGAAGATGCTATTTTTTTTTTGGGGGGGGCACACCCGGAGGTGTTCAGGGGTTACTCCTGGCTGTCTGCTCAGAAACAGCTCCTGGCAGGCACGGTGGACCATATGGGACACCAGGATTGGAACCAACCACCTTTGGTCCTGGATCAGCTGCTTGCAAGGCAAACGCCGCTGTGCTATCACTCCAGGTCTGCACATTTATTTTTGGACTGTTAATATCTGATATACCTGAACAAAACTGGATAACTATGTGATGTATCAAGTTATAACAAATAGCACAGGCATTTTTTTATGAGAAATCAAACACCATAGTTTGAAAAAATGTATTTTTAAATTATAGAAAAATTAATTTAAAAAATATCTAATGAAAGAATTTTTAATCTATTAAAATGAATCCCCATGCTGTGACTAGAGACATAGTACAGCAGATAGGGCACTTACCTTGATCCCTACTATCCTATTTAATCCCCTGAGCACCTCCAGAGGTAATTCCTGAGTACAGTGTCAGGAGTAACTTCTGAGCATCATAAAGTATGTCCCAAAAATAAAAATTAGAAAAATAATATCCATGTTTAAATGTCTAAAGGGAAGTATATTAATGTTTGTAATTTACTTTGAAATGCATAGAAAGTATGACAAACTGGTAAATACAAAGATGAAAGCTAACATGTTAAGGATAGAAAATGTTGAAGATAAAATTTAGAAAAATTGAATCCTTCCCACTGTCCTTTCTTTGTGTGTGTTAGGGGAGCTTATAAGGCTCCTAAAGGTATTTAACTTCAGCAAGAGTGTGCTAAATCCTTTCAACATACTCAAACTCTAGAAAATTAGGCCATATCTCTGGAATCCTGAGAAAGCTAAATTTTAGTCAGGAAAAATTTCTCTACTACCAAGGGCCATTTGGCTATTTATAACATCATTCACAGGCATGCAATACAGACAGACAAGCAGCCATCAGCCAATAAGAATACATTTGCCCACCATGAAACAGATCTAGACCACATGACCTGGTAACCTTAGTTAGCCCACAGGCCAAATGGTCCCCATTCCTGTTTTATTATTATTATTGTTGTTGTTGTTGTTTTGTTGATTTTAGGCATAGATACAACACTCAAACTTTCCTCTGACATCAGTGGGCCTGGAACAAGAGTACAAATGGAGGTCTACATAGAACATGTTTAAATAGCAAGAAATTATATACCAAACTAATAAAATATTAACTTTAACATAATCTATACTTTAAACTTAGTATATATACATCATCAAAATAATGTGGGAGATAAAACTTGAATTTAGAATCTTGATTCCTTAGAGCTCCATATCTTGTCTTCCATAAGCTACATTTCACAACTCCCAAAAGTCCACTTTTATATGCTGTTTACATCCCCTCCACAGAACTCATAGCTACACTATATGCCCCCTACACATATCGCAATATGGTTTGCCTACCCAAGGAAAAAACCCTACAAGCAAGTCTGGGTATATAGGGCATGGATTTCAAGGACATGGGTAATTAAGGCATGTCTTAAGTGAAATGAGGTGAATACTTAAGTTATCACACTTCTATTAACCTCAATGACAGGACCTGTGAGGGGTAAAACTGGATAAAGGTCCCAATTAAAGCCCTCCAAAGTATAAGATCTAAAGTAGGGGTCTGTCACTCCTCAAAACAAACAAACAAACAAAACAAAATAAAAATAAAGCTCCTAAGGAATCAAGCTCCTATATGACCAGAAACTTTTTCAATGATGACTACAGATGGCCTAATGATATATGAAAAAATTACTCTGTATCACCAATTATCAAGGAAATACAAATCACTTAACAGAACTATTTCATATTAGTAAAACAGTCACATATCACAAAGAACAAAAACACCCAGTGTTGATATAGATGTAGGGACCCGCATTCACTGCTAGTAAAACAAAACAAAACAAAAAAAAGCTAGAAAATGAGCTTCCATATGAACCAGGATTCTACTCCTTCGCATCTACCCCCAAAGGTCAAAGATCTCTATTCAGAAAAGACATTTTTATTTGTACTCCTACATTCATTACAGCAGTATTCACATTAGCCCAAATATGAAAACAATTCAAGTGTCCAAAAACAGATGACTGGATGAAAGATTATGGTACATGTATACAATGGAATACACTTGGGTCTACGGAAAGGTTAAATTATGCAATTTGCTGTTACATGGATGAATCTGATGAGTACTAGGATGAGTGAAGAATACAGAATGACATTTCATACGTGAAATATAAAGAAACATAGGAGGGGTGTAGCAAATGTCTGAAAACAACAGAAATGGAAAACTGGTCTTCAGTAGAAAGATTAGCATAGGGGAGTAGTGGGGTTGATGACAGGTATAAAGGGGGACACTGGGGTAATGATGGAAGGAAGCAAACATTTTTTTTTTTTTTGGTTTTTGGCCCACACCTGGTGATGCTCAGGGATTACTCCTGGCTATTCGCTCAGAAGTCGCTCCTGGCAGGCACGGGGGACCATATGGGGAACCGGGGGATCGAACTGCGGTCCGTCCTAGGTTAGTGCAGGCAAGGCAGGCACCTTACCTGCAGGGCCACCACCCGGCCCCCGGAAGCAAACATTCTAAGAAAGGGATGGACAGGTTGTATTATGCCTTAAGCCTTATCATTAACAATATTGTACACTACAGCCTACATTTAAAAAAAATAAAGTATATTTTAAATAAATAAAAATGATGTCCTTTTGCCTAGAACTAAAGTGATAGTTCCCCATGCCATACAGACTTCAATAGTTATATCCAAGGAAATTAGGGCCCAAAGGAAAAAATTCTTAACTAAGATTAGAATTCAATCATTCAAAGAGAGGAAATAAAGCACAAAAATTGCTAATTTTTTAAATTGCTTTTTAAAAAAGCAGTTTTTATTTATTTTTAATTTTTTTAAATTGCTAACCTTAATTCAATGTTATTGCCATTCATAGGACTAAACAAGAACAACTGAAAGACACAAAATGTAAAACAAAGAGGGGCCGGGCGGTGGTGCTAGAGGTAAGGTGTCTGCGCTAACCTAGGACAGACCGCGGTTCGATCCCCCGGTTCCCCATATGGTCTCCCGTGCCTGCCAGGAGCGACTTCTGAGCGAATGGCCAGAAGTAACCCCTGAGCATCACCGGGTGTGGCCCAAAAACCAAAAAAAAAATGTAAAACAAAGAAAAATTCATCTAGTCACCCATTTTTATAAAGAGCATTTTTCTAGAAGTGGGTGTCCAGCACTGAACAGGCCAAACAACAACTTTACACCCTTGTTAATTACATTCTATCTGTCAAGGTGCAAATAAGAACATCTAAATAAAAGAATTTCAGAGTTCAGAGTGCTCTTGACAATAAAACTAATACATGTGGGATAGAAAATGTTGGCGGAGACTATTCCTAGTAGTATAGAAATGATGGTCTGAGTTCTTTATGATAATAAACAGGTATCCTTGCCTCCTACTCTAGACTGAGGGTAGAACGGACTCTTTAGTTTGAAAATTTGTCTTTATCTAAACACTTTCTCCACAAAGTGATAGTTCTCATTGCCATAGAAATGACGATCTAAGTTACAAAATAGCTCTCTCATTCTGTAATTACCACAAAATCACCATGGTCGTGATATGAAGGTTTTTAGATGAAGGATGGGAAGGGGAGGGTACATGAAGGGGCACACTGAGACAACGGTGGAGTAAAATGGTCATTCTGGTGAGGGCATGGTATTACAATGTTGTACTCGTGAAATTTTATCATTGGCAGTATTGCAAAAGTGTAAACCATGGCAATTAAAATAAAATAAAATAAAAGATGTTGGTGAGGGAGTGTCCTGGCCTATAAAGCATGGAGAGGCTAAGTCTCTCTGGCTGCCAGAGTTGGGCCTTGTAATGGTGACCCAACTCACCCCCTCATGGTGTGTCTAAGACATGGTGATGGGGGAGCGAGTGCTAAGACAGACTGCACCCTTCACTCATTGTCCTACCAGGATACCTGCAAGAGGCACTATGAGGTACTCTTCCCATGTGCAACAATAGTATTATTGATATTCTTGTTCAAGCTACTGGAATTTTTTTCAATTTAGGGATGTAGTTTATGGCCATGTGTATACCCTGCATGTGTGAGGCCCTAGGTTTGTTCTTCCCCCTGCTCCCTCATATTTTCAGTGAAACAAAAGAGTTCTCAGTGTATGAAGTCGCTGGACAGAAATGATATGATTGTTAATTCTCTGGCATGGGGCTGCCATGTTCTTGGTGGCTGCTGGACTTACTCACAAGCAGGGTTCTACAGACACAGAAAAGGTTTTTCCTCCTCCCCAGCACCAAGATTCATTTCCATAGGTTCAATCTTGTCTTTCCAACAAGGTGCTATAGAGAACTTCATCCTTGCAGAAAGACCAGGCTCTGAAATTAGGACTATGTGCAGGTGTGGAAAGCTTTGAGCCTAAACAGAAGACAAGATCAGAAAACCCCAACAAATACTCACCTGGAGCTTCTTCCTCTTTCACAGCCTCTCAGCTGTGAGGAGAGAAATTCTGATTTACCATTCATATAAAGGGCCTAATTGATCTGTGCTGATTAAAATGACCGGGCACGCCATGGTAGCCTCCCAGTGCAGGTAAATTCGTCCTTCGTGCTTTTGAGACTAACAGTTGCCAGGCACAGGGGGAAGGTTAGGAAAGAGCAAATCCTAATAAATTATTTAACAGCTAAAAAAAAATAGAAAGGATGGGCTAGGAAGATGCTAATTAAATTTTAAAACATAAAATAGAGGCAACGACTGAGCTTAGGAACACAAGAACTAGTCATGCCAAGACCAGAGGAGTGGCAAACAAAACTCTAGACAGAGTAACAGGTAGGTCAAGGGCCAAACATAAGTGAGTTTGGCTCATTCAAAGGGCATGTGCATGTTTCACGCACAAAGTGCACAAAGGGAAAAGTTCTCTGTGATGATCTACAGGTATCCTCGCCTCCTACTCTAGAGTTAAGGTAGAATGGCCTCTTTAGTTTCAGAAAATTTGTCATAATCTAAACATTTTATTTCCAAAGTGAAAGTTCTCAAACATCCTGTTTCTCAGAACATATAATTCTTTGAATTTATTCTACACAGGAAGAAGAATTCATAACATTCTACCCATGAATTTAATTCTACCTACCTTCAGGGTATTTTTTAAACTTTATTTGATTGACTGATTGATTAACTGGTTTGGGGGCCAAACCAAGAGGTTTTCGGGGATTACTTAATCCCTGCCCTGCACTCAGAAAGCACCCTTGGCAGGCTGGGGGAACCATGTGGGATGCCAGGAATCAAACCAGGTCCTTCTCAGGTCAGCAGTATGCAAGGTAAATGCCCTACTGCTGTGCTATCTCTCCAGCCCCCCTTTCAGTTTTTTAAAGGTCAAGAAAATCTTCTCTCATTCTGGATTATTGATTTTTAGACAATTATGTAATATGTAATTAACTCAACACTTGCATCTCTTTCCCCACATCTATTAATTTTTAATCATGTTAATTCTTATTGCATAGCCACATGAGACAGGAAAAGAGTAAAAATAGAAATTCAAGGTTTTCAGTAATGAAGTAATGAAGTTCATTTTTAGTTTTCATGTGCTGAATGTCCAATTATCTAAATGCATAGGTAGGAATCAAGTCAAATTTCTAGGTTTGAAACGAGAAATGTACCCTAATTCATGGTCCTATATAACTTTGAATTACTTTTTTCTATATCGCATCAGCAAAAATTTGTATTTGTCAAGAGAGACAATACAGTGAGGAAATTGCTCTGCATGCAGGTTCAGTCTGTTATGTCACCCTGAGATCTACCAGGAGGGATCTCTAAGCACAGAGTCAGGATTAAGCCCTGAGCACTCTCAGGTGTGGTCCTAAAAACAAAATAAAATAAAACAAAATTTAAAAAAGACAGAATATTGTATATGGATAGATGAAAAGAAAGGAAAATCACCAGAGCTTCAAGGAACAAAAATAGAAAATGTATCTGAACATTTACAAAACAATATTGGAAGTATTTTATTTTTTTATGAAATCTGTCATAACTTGAGAATGGACAAGTTACATTAAGAGAAGAGTTGCTAGGTACTTAGAAGTGAGCTCTGCATTTTAAAACATTTAAAAACAAATTTTATTCAGAGGAACTGGGGAACTGGGGAAGAGAACAGAGAGAATAAGAGAGGAAAGAGAGAGAAAGAAAGAGAGAGAAATTCTGTATGATGACTGACATGCTCAAGAGAGAGCTGGGGCTTCTCCAAAAACAGAGAGAGCCCTGTATACAACCCATCATGAACAGTAGCAAAGTCCACTTTTGAAGAAAGGAGATGCTGGTCACACTTGGTTGGGCACCATGTACTGGGGCAACCCATGTGCCAAGCTCTGCATTCTTAAAATAGCTGTTACTGTGTGAGATTTTGAAGAAACTATCATCTTTGTATCCCTGTCTTTCTACTGGTTAAGAGAAAAAGGAGAAAGGATAGATTTTATGGCAGGAATCAGTGCATGTCTAAAATTCTTAAGCTAAAAGGTTAGAATACAAACCCTGAAATAATCAGCACATTTTCATATGACCAATTAAGGAATGCAAAAATTTCCAAACTGACTAACCTGAAACTTCCTTAACTACCATTTTCTGACAGAATCATTCTCAAACATTAGATTAAGCTTAGATTCCTTTTTAATTATTCAGAAGTAACATCAGACTAGAAAGTGTACTTTTTGTTAACATGATTAGAAGAAACAACTCAAAATTGAATGAAGTTTATCAGTTGCAGAAGATCTATTCATGCAAATTTCCTTTTTTTGATTTTTGGATTTGGGGTCAGTAGTAGCTACGGGTTACTTCTGGCTCTACATTCATAAATCACTCTTGGCAAGCAAGCTCAGGGACCATATGGGATGCCGGGGATCGAATCTGGGCCAGCTGCGTGCAAGGCAAACCCCACCCACTGTGCTATCATCCTGGCCCCTTCTCATGCAAATGTGTTAGTATTTTAAAATCTAAATCTTCACTCCCCCCAAAGCATATGCTTAATACCATATATGTATATACAACACACATAACTATCTGCACAGATTATTCTGTAAATATGGTATACTCAATAGACTGTGACAACTTCCTGAATGTAGCCTTTTTTGCGTTCCTTATGACAGAATATAAAATGACTTACAAATAGTATAAATATTAAATGGCAGCATTTCAAATGCAATATGAGCTATTATTCAAGTACTGTTATCAAACCAAAGTTCACTATATTATACTACATATCAGTGCACATCAACTTTAATTTATGAAAGAGCCGGCAAGTTGAAGTTATCAGTTTTTCATTATCCCAATATAATTTATATAAAGCTGATTAATTTACATATATTTTAACTTATATACAAGTTTTTAAAGGCATGTCTTAAATTTTAAAATGTTTTGTTCAAACCATTTTATCATTAGAGTCACTGAAACGATGTCTCATACTTTCTATTCTGACACTAAACGTCAGCTGAGGGGCCCAAAATGTGTCATTAAGGAAGATCATACATATTAAAGTGACCCTCCAATAACCAATGTTGTTTTTAAAAGGATTGGCTTTAAATAGATTCATATGCCATGAATAATAAAGGCTATTCACACAAAGATATTTTTGTTACAGATACTTTGTTGTCCCACTGAATAATCTAACACTCTGTATTTTAAATGTGCACTTTGCAGCATACTATCTTAAGTAGCCACTGTTAGCTTCAAGCTTTTTCATTTTCTCAGCAAAATAATAAACTCTTGGTCATCATAGGCGGCCAAATATCAGGCCTTAACCATCTGTCAACTGGCTTGAATTCAGCAAGCATGCTCCTGTAGTTTTAGTTCTAATTGTGTTTAATGCTGCACTAATTATTTCAATGGGGAATAATTTTGTACAGTCAAAGTTGACTCATTTTATAAACTGGAAGCTCCTCAGCTATAAATTGGCAGGTCTCATCCTTCATTCCTCCTAAGCGTTGTGCCAAAGGGGAATAAGTATATGGTTGCTCTGTGACCAAATGTCATGTGCTGGGCAGAAACATTGATCCTGGCTATTAATCACTCTGCAAGCCCTCCCAGTAATCAAAGGGCACAGCTGCAATGATATATGACCAGTGTCAGAGCAGAGAGCCCTTTACAAGACTGCATGCTTACCAGCTGATGGCCAGTATGTACTACTGCATGCACACTGGCCTGCCCAAAGTGCCCAGGCTAATTAATCATCACCCCTAACTGCTCATTCTATCATTAAACACCTTTATTGGCTGAATTATTGGAGGATTCTTATCCCCCCCCCCCTAATTACTTAGGTCTGTAAGTGAAGAACCTTCTCACCTGGATACAAAAAGCTGCCTATTACCTGTTTCAGATCACTTTGCCCTTTCATTCTCTTCTCCATAAAAGTTTGCTGACCTAGCAGTGAACTAGAGACTCGGAGAAAAATTGGATGTTGTTGAGACTGATTTTGGTGAGATTCACATTACATGACTGATAGAAGAGTTACAACACATTAAACTGTCTAAATTTAATAAGGGGAACTTTTTAAAACCATACAATTTTATAATATGTGTCATTAAACATTTTGATATGGAAACTGATTTACACATACATAAGAGCAAACCAATTTTCAGAAGAAATTAGGAAAAAGGTTTATGATTTTCTATACTGCTCTATTTGGCACTAACTCAACAAAGGCTCCAAATATTATTGTAATACTTCATAATTTATATTTCCCTTAAAACTAGAATTTTAAGACTTAAGTTTTTGTGTCTAATAAAAAGTATTAGTGCATTAGCAATTATAAAGAAATTGCAAAAAACCATTCTCTTACCCTCAATTTTTATTTTTTTTTTATTTTTATTTTTTTTGGTTTTTGGGTCATACCCGGCAGTGCTCAGGGGTTACTCCTGGCTCCATGCTCAGAAATTGCTCCTGGCAGGCACGGGGGACCATATGGGGCACCGGGATTCGAACCAATGACCTTTTGCATGAAAGGCAAACGCCTTACCTCCATGCTATCTCCCAGGCCCAATTTTTAGGTAAATAAATCTACCTTGCCAAAATAGTGTCAATTCTAGTAGAAACAGCAGGAACCACCTTTCAGCAGGACTTTAAAATAACTAAACAGCTATACAACAGAAAAGGTCTTGATCACAGCAACTTTTTATATTATGTGAAGATAGTGGGGAACTTCAGAGCAGAAAATAAATATTATTTTGATAATCAAATATGGTAAAATAGCTTCCTTAAAATATTTTTAAACAAAAAATGTTTAATTATTTTTTTTTTTTTTTTGGTTTTTGGGTAACACCCAGTAGTGCTCAAGGGTTACTCCTGGCTCTATGCTCAGAAATCGCTTCTGGCAGACTCAGGAGACCATATGGGATGCCGGGATTCAAACCACTGACCTTCTGCATGGAAGGCAAATGCCCTTCCTCCATGCTATCTCTCTGGCCCCCAAAATGGTATGATTCTTAAAGATTACTTTGCTACTTTAAAATTTATTGTCTTCATTCTTTTTAAATTTCAGGATATATATACAGTTTTCCAGGGTCAATAAAATATTTAACAGGGTAAACTCTGAGAACTGAAGAAAAGCCATATGTTGCAACCAGCATAGTCAAATTGCATATTTAGGAACATGTCCACTTACTGAACAATAGCTTTATTCTTAAAATACAATGAAAATTTGGGCCGGAGCGATAGTACAGTGGTGAAGTGTTTGCCTTGCACACAGTCAAAATAGGACGGATCCCGGTTTGATTCCCGCCATCCCATATGATCTCCCTGGCCTGCCAGGAGTGAATTCTGAGCACAGAGCCAGGAGTAACTCCTGAGTGCCACCTGGTGTGACCCAAAAACCAAAACTAAACTAAACCCAATGGTGATTAGAATTTTAGAAGGTGGGGCCAAAGCGATAGCGCAACCATAGGGTGTTTGCCTTGCATGTGGCTGATCCAGGATGGACCTCGTTCCATCTCCAATGTCCCATGTGATCCCACAAGCCAGAAGCAATTTCTGAGCGCACAGTCAGGAATAACCCCTGAGCATCACTGGGTGTGCTCCCCCTCAAAAAAAAAAGGGATGACTATAATCAGTTTCAGAATGATGAACAAATTAATCTAGTATCTTTTAAACAGACACAAGTAATGAGCAGCATACTTTGAATATTTCTGATTTCCAATTTTTATGACTCAAGAATAAAGTAAGGTAAGACTTAGATAGCAAAAGTAAAAATTGAATCATTAACCACCTACCAGAGAAACTAAAGTTTAAAGAATACAATACCAAGCTTAGGGATGATGAAGAGTAACTGTTGCTTTCATTGCTGTTGGGAATTTATAATGATGTGTAACTCTAGTAAACATTTTGGAAGTTTCTTACAGAGTTAAGTTCTTTTACATAAGGCCTAGTAGCCATTAGAGAAATAGAAAAATCAAAATATATACTCTCACAAAAACTCATCAATAAACTAAGAGAATAATAATTAAAAAAAAAAAGTTAAAGGGGCCGGGCGGTGACGCTGGAGATAAGGTGCCTGCGCTAACCTAGGACGGACCTCGGTTCGAAACCCCGGTTCCCCATATGGTCCCCTGTGCCTGCCAGGAGCGACTTCTGAGCGAATAGCCAGGAGTAACCCCTGAGCGACACCGGGTGTGGCCCAAAAACAAACAAAAAAAAGTTAAAACTGAGAACAATCATTGGGCCGGAGAGATAGTACAGCGGTAAAGCATTTGCCTTTGGGCGGCCAATACAGGACAGACTCTGATTCAAATCCTGGCATTCCATATGGACCCCCAAGCCTGCCAGGAGTGACTTCTAAGCACAGTCAGGAGTAACCTGAGGGCTTCTGGGTGTGACCCAAAAACCAAAAAACTAAAACAAAAAATCCTGAGAATAATCAAAATAACCATCATCAGTGAGTGGAAAAGCAAGTTGTGGTACAGAAACACAAACTACTCTTGATAATAAAAATGTAGCAATTTTCATTAAACAACATGGAAAATTCATAAAAGTACTTCAGACATTTTCAAAGTTTATAAAATTCAAGAAGTTAGTATGACTTTCTAGAAAAAGTAAACTTTCGGGCAGAAATTAGATCGCCAGTTGCCAATGGATCATGGATACAAGAAGCTGTTTGCAAAGGGGAATGAGGAAATTGTGGAGGGTTAGATACATTCAGTACTTTATACCTATGATGTACCTAGCAGCAAACATCTGCTAAACAAACCAAGTTATAAACTTAAAGAATTTTATTATAAATTAACCTAAATAAAATTGACTTAAAAATAAAAAGTACAGTGCTCGCTTCGGCAGCACATATACTAAAATTGGAACGATACAGAGAAGATTAGCATGGCCCCTGCGCAAGGATGACACGCAAATTCGTGAAGTGTTCCATATTTTTTTAAAAAAAATAAAAAATAAAAAAATAAAAAAAATAAAAAGTACTGTAAAAGCGGGGAAAGATATCAAGAGCAAATTGACTGACACACTTCTAGGAAAGTAAAAAAACTTATTTTGGAACTATAAACCTGTATAATCCAAATGAATTAGTGATTTAATACAATGAATGAAAACATTCTGTACTTGAAAATAAGACTTTAGACTATATTTTAAGAACCTTCCATTCCAAAGTAATATAAGTGCAAAACTAAGAAAATACTAAAATATCTCAAAAGGGAAATTACTTTTCTTAACATTTTATCATTCATAGAGTTGGAAAAACTATCCAATATAAATTATCCAAAATGAAGACAAGAGTAAGTGCACTGCCCCAAGATCTACAGAAATAAAGCACTTTAGTTCAATTAAATGATTTCCCTGCAGGCAATGTCTTTTCCATCTGAGCTAATGACATCATTTAAGGAGGATGGTACATTTAACTAAAAAGATCTTTTTACAAGGCAGACAGACAGAAGGCAATCTAAGAATATGGGCAAGGACTTCCGATATTTCAAAATTATAACGGTCAAATGACTACATAAAATCCTTAAAGTTGGATATTCATCAATATGTTGCAGAAATTACCCAATGAAAAAGAATGTAATAAAGCTCTTAAGTTTTCCCCATCATTTTTCCCTTTTGAGAAACTAATTCTTTTTTTACTGGCAATAAGGCTACACCAGACTAACAGTGCCATGGACTTTGCTTGAAATTAGGACCTTATTTGTAAAATGCTAAATTTCTTTACCTAACTGTTGTTTCTAGGCTCAGCCTCCTAGGTTCTACAGGCTCACTTTTATCTGACTGTGAACTTCTATGTAAAACAAGGGTACAATTGCCAACTACCTTTAATAAGATGGACAGGGGCCAGCAAGATAGTATGGAGGTAAGGCATTTACCTTGCATGCAGAAGGACGGTGGTTCAAATCCTGGCATCCCATATGATCCCCCATGCCTGCCAGGAGCGATTTCTGAGCGTAGAGCCAGGAGTAACCCCTGAGCGCTGCGGGTGTGACCCAAAAACAAACAAACAAAAAAAGATGGACAGAAACTAAGCTGAATTTTTCAAGATGAAAACAAGTTTGGGAGGGGGTCCTTGAAAGTGCTCTTTCCTGGGGCCAGAGAGGTAGCATGGAGGTAAAGCATTTGCCTTGCATGCAGAAGGTCAGTGGTTCGAACCCCGAGCCTGCCAGGGGCGACTTCTGAGAGTAGAGCCAGGAGTAACCCCTGAGCACTGCCGGGTATGACCCAAAAACAAACAAACAAACAAACAAACAAAACAAAACAGAGAAAGTGCTCTTTTCTGAGCCTAGTACCTAAAATCAGAAAGTTAAGTTCTAAAGGGAATTAACTCTACAGAAAAAGTCCTCACAGTTCAGCAATAAAAGAAGCCACTTTGTTACCACAGTGCAGGGAAGGAAAAAAAAAGATTGTTTTTCAGAAAGTAGAAAAGTTTATTGGAAAGTAGAGGAGAAAGGAGAATTATTTAATGTGAGGAGAATTTTAGCATAGGACTATATTCAAAAATGACTCTTGTATAGTAGACAAAACCCAGATAGTCTAAGAAAAGGCTTCTTTTCCCTAATTCTAAAGTTTTTAAATTACTTTTTTTTAATTTATTTATTTATTTTTTTTGGTTTTTGGGCCACACCCAGTGACGCTCAGGGGTTACTCCTGGCTATGCGCTCAGAAGTCGCTCCTGGCAGGCACGGGGGACCATATGGGAACCGGGGGATCGAACCGTGGTCGTCCTAGACTAGCGCAGGCAAGGCAACAGGCACCTTACCTCCAGTGCCACTGCCCGGCTCCCAAATTACTTTTTATTTTATAGTATCAGTAATGATCACTATTGTGTATGACATGGCAAGAAAGTTAGGCCAAAAAAGGACAAGAATTTGGAAGTATTAATCCTAAATGAAAGGCATGTGTGTAGTCAAAGGGGGAGAAGCATTTCTGCATTAACAAGCTATGTGATTAGGGGTTGGAACTTCTAACTGTAATGAAGTGTCGGAGTCCCTTCATTTCCTCATCTGCAAACTATCTCAAGAATCTTTCACTCTCATGGTTGATTCTCTGACATAAAAATAAAAACTGTTCATATATGTAATATAAAGCTACTATTAAGAGTCAGATTTTATACAGATTTGCTAATATTAACAGACTTTAGAAAAAATCCTGGGCCCGGGAGATAGCATGGAGGTAAGGCGTTTGCCTTTCATGCAAAAGGTCCTCGGTTCGAATCCCAGTGCCCCATATGGTCCCCCGTGCCTGCCAGGAGCAATTTCTGAGCATGGAGCCAGGAGTAACCCCTGAGCACTGCCGGGTGTGACTCAAAAAAAAAAAAAAAAGTAAAAGAAAAAAATCCAGGCTTCAAATACAATTCATTTGCCTTGCTGTCAAGAAATGAGCCTGCCAAAGAGTGCTCTCAACACCCAGATGACTCAGCAACAACCTGCTTGCAGGGCATATCGTTCCGCATCTAATGGTGTGATGAAACTAGAGGATGCTCCACAACAGCCTGATTTCGATTTAAGAAATGCATAGAATCCAGAATCTTTAAATATAGGAACCTGATACCAACAATAGCTAAAGTGTGAAAAAGTTTCACAGGGAACACGGAGAATGACTTGGATTGGACAGACTGGTATGTCTGGAGCCCACAGTTGGCTTTATGCCAATAAACTTCTGGGGTGAGGCCTTCTTGTAATCAGGCCAAGGATTTTTTTCCCCGTTTTCCCCATATTTTTCTGGGCCTATGCAAACAACAGCGATTGCCACGATTGTCACACCTTTACTATTATATTTTTTAACACTTATCCTTTAAGGAAAAAAAAACAACAGTTTACTGAACTTAAAAACAAATAACTGTAGTAGAATACCTGTCTCGAATGCAGGCAGGGGATGGGAAGGGGGGAGGGGGCAGTGGGAGGGGGGAACATTACTCTGTGAAGGGGATGTTCTGCTTGAGACTGTAACCCGCTATAATCATATTTGTAATCATGGTGCTTAAATAAAATAAAAAAAAAAAACAATGAGCCTGCCCCCCAAAAAAATGAAAGTTGAAAAAAAATACAAAATTAGAATAAAAGAATGGTGAAGAATTTGATATATTAACAAAAGCTGCTTCATTCAATTCCTTTTATAAATGACCATCGTAAGTTAAAAGCAAAAGAATAAAAAAAATAAAGTTCTATAATCAATTAAACTTGCATACTAGCAATTTTTAAAAAAAAAGGACCTCCCTGGTTTTAAAAATAATATCATTCAGGTTCTTTATGTTTTTTAATATTTTATAATTTTAATACAGGTATTAGAAAAATCTTGCTTTTTCAATATAGATATTAAAAAGGTAACATGTATTATCCATAACAATTTGCCTCATATAATCCTAAAACTAGAAAGAAGCAGGTAGAGTAATCAACAATATTAAGTTAGTTCAGAAGTAAATAATTCTGAGTTTAAATTAAAGATATTTTATGAGGCTGCTGCCAATGCCATTGCAAGGGGCAGCAGCCTGATTGATCATCACTGTGGCTTTGAGACCAATCCCAGTCAAGAAGGCCCCGCTGAAACTGAGAGACTGAGGTGACCTGGGAACATTCAAGAAGGGTAGAGCCAGAGGAACACAGCCATTTTGCTTCATGGCTGAGCGCATCTTCTAGCCAATGAACTCCACCGAACATAGGAAAAAACACACAAGTATGACAATGGGGAAACTATGCAAGCCAACACCAGGTATAGAGAATGAAGACAGTAGCTCTGATGACCCGAAAAGTGCCAACCACCAAATTAGCCTTTTAGAGAAGGTGTTTAGAGAAGAAATATGAAGGATTTTCATAGGAATCAGAAAAAGCATAAATAGAGTTGAAAGGAATACAAATAAGAATCAAGAAGATGTGAAGATAGAAATCAAAAAACTCCAAATTGAAATAACAGGTCTGTAATAAGGCCTAGAGACAATAGAGTTAAGAACTGGAAGGAATGGCTCACAATTTGAAATTTACCACAAAGATTGGTGAACTCTGTTAGGGAAATAACTACACTAATAACTAGCATGACAATGATAAAGAATGAGAGAAATAGAATGCCTGTCACAAATACACACAGGGATGGGTGAGGGGGTCGTTTGTGGTGGGAATGTTGCACTGATGAAGGGGGATATTCTGTTTATAACTGAAACTCAAGTACAAACATGCTTGTAATCATGGTGCTTAAATAAAGATTTATATTAAAAAAACAAGATAAAAATTATTGGTCATATCTACATTATCATTCATGGATCCTAAATAAACCTTAGGGTATAGAAGATTTTAAAAGAAAAATTTGCATTTCAATGATATCACAAGTGGCACTTTCTCAAAATTATTCTTATATATAATGTTATACTAAATATAAACAAATAAAAACCCTTGAGTTTACAAAAATAATAAAAAAAAAGATCAGATGAACACCAAACCCAAAGTCAATGACAACAGAATTAATACTCAATCTACAACAAGCTATACAAGTGGAAAACAGTTACACTAACATTAAAGGAGGTAAAGGAGGGAGATGTGGGATGCATGCTGGGAACAGGGGTGGAGGAAGGACAACACTGGTGGTGGGCATATCCCTCAATCATTGTCACTATGTGCCTTAAATATCACTGTGAAAGATTTGTAATTCACTTTGACCACAATAAAATTATTTTTTTTAATGTGAAAAAAAAACAAAAGAAAGAACGGGTCTGAAAAACTCAGTAGACAAAATGAAAAGCTCAGTAGAAAACTTCTCCAACTCTGATATCAAGGTCTTTCATCCATTTGGATTTTATCTTAAGTACATGATGTTAGCTGGGGGTCTAAGTTCAATTTTTTGCAAGTGGCTAGCCAGTTGTGCCAACACCACTTGTTGAAGAGGCTTTCATAAAATACATAGAACAACACGTAGGCAAAACACTCCAGGACATTGAGACTACAGTCATATTCAAGGAGAAAAATGCACTTTCCAAGCAGGTGAAAGCAGAGATTAACAGATGGGAATATATTAAGCTGAGAAGCTTCTGCACCTCAAAGGAAATAGCGCCCAGGATACAAGAGCCACCCACTGAGTGGGAGAAACTATTCACCCAATACCCATCAGATAAGGGGCTAATCTCCAAAATATACAAGGCACTGTCAGAACTTTACAAGGAAAAAACATCTAATCCCATCAAAAAATGGGGAGAAGAAATGGACAGAAACTTTGACAAAGAAGAAATACAAATGGCTAAAAGACATATGAAAAAATGCTCCACATCACTAATCATCAGGGAGATGCAAATCAAAACAACTATGAGGTGCCACCTCACACCACAGAGAATGGCACACATCACAAAGAATGAGAACAAACAGTGTTGGCTGGGATGTGGAGAGAAAGGAACTCTTATCCACTGCTGGTGGGAATGCCGTCTAGTTCAACCTTTATGGAAATCGATATGGAGATTCCTCCAGAAACTGGAAATCGAGCTCCCATACGATCCAGCTATACCACTCCTCAGAATATACCCTAGGGACACAAAAATACAATACAAAAACCCCTTCCTTACACCTATCTTCATTGCAGCACTATTTACCATAGCAAGACTCTGGAAACAACCAAGATGCCCTTCAACAGACGAATGGCTAAAGAAACTGTGCTACATATACACAATGGAATATTATGCAGCTGTCAGGAGAGATGAAGTCATGAAATTTTCCTACACATGGATGTACATGGAATCTATCATGCTGAGTGAAATAAGTCAGAGAGAGAGAGAGAAAAACGCAGAATGGTATCACTCATCTATGGGTTTTAAGAAAAATGAAAGACATTCCTGGAATAATAATTTTCAGACACAAAAGAGAAAAGAGCTGGAAGTTCCAGCTCACCCCAGGAAGCTCACCACAAAGAGTGATGAGGTTAGTTAGAGAAATAACTACATTTTGAACTGTCCTGAAAATGAGAACCTATGAGGGAAATGGAGAGCCTGTCTAGAGTACAGGCGGGGGGTGGATGGGGAGGAGGGAAATTTGGGACAATGGTGATGGGAACATTACACTGGTGATGGGTGGTGTTCTTTACATGACTGAAACCCAAACACAATCATGTATGTAATCAAGGTGCTTAAATAAAATATATTTAAAAAAAAGAAAAACAAACAAAAAAGAAAACTTCTCCAACTGAGTAACAGCAGAGAACCAAATCAGTGAGCTAGAAGATGAGATGTATAACAACTCTATACAACAGAAGAGATTGTAAAAGAGCCTTACAGCAAATAATCAGCCCGTGAAAAAAGTACTTAAAGGCTTCATCCTAGGATCTATGCAAAAACCAAAATCACTAACTACAGAAGACTGTCTACAACAACCATGACAGAGCAGAACTCCTAGAACCATAGGACCATAAAAGACTCAACTCTAGACTTCGTCATTATAAGCTCTCCAACTACAGAGGACTGATTTTGTCAGCCACAACTGACATCAGAAAAGGACTTTGGGGTTCATCAATGAGCCTGACCAGAACCTATAGTTATTCCCATGACGATATACTTAAAGAGTGGAGAAACCTGTTATCATTTAGGCCAAGGGAATTCCTTTTCTAATTTCCCAAATACTGTGCTTATGAAAAAAAAAAAAAAAGACACAAAATCTTGCTACACCCTCCTTCCCCCCCACCTTTTTTTTTCTTTTTCTTTTCCTCTCTTATGTTGTAGCCATTTTAGCTGGTGTTTATTTTTGCTGTCATATTTCTTGTCGAGGCCTGGGTTTCTGGGTTTTTTTCTTTTTTCTCCTTTGAAATTGATAGCTCCTATACAGACCCCTCCCAGCATCCTTTATTTTTTTCCTTTTTTAAAACAGAACCATAGAGCTTGAATAACCTTGTTTTGCCTCATAAATAGAGGGGCAATAAAACCAAAAGTGGATAGAACCAGGATCAAACCGTCTTATGAACATTGAGGGGAAATAAAAATGATCAGACCCAAACACTAAACCAAAAGTCATCAACAACAGAATCAAGATACACAATCTACATCAAGATATATACAAAAGGGACCAGCTACACTAGCAGTCCAGGGAGCAAAGGGGAGAAGTATGGGATACATGCTCGGAATAGGGTTTTTTAAGGAGGAGAACAATGGTGGTGGGTATGGCCCTAATTCACTGTGATATTGTACCTTAAATTTATCTGTGGACGATTTGTAATTCACATTAGTCACAATAAAAAAAAATAAGAATGAGAACAGATGAAAATAGAAGTCTTTGGGGCTGGAGAGATAGTGCATCCATCGGTAGGGTGTTTGTCTTGCAAGCAGCCGACCCAAGACCAGCAGTGGTTCAAATCTTGGTATCCCATATGGTACCCCGAGCCTGCCAGAAGCAATTTCTGAGCACAGAGCCAGGAGTAACCCCTGAGCTCCACTGGATGTGACCCAAAAACAAACACAAGCAAAAACAAAAAAAGAAAAAGAAAAAGAAAAGGAAATAGAAGTCTTTGATAAATTCAACCAGAAAAATTTAAGAATCACTGGAGTCCCAGAAACCCAGGAAGAAAATCTCCCAGAAGAATTAACAGTCAAGGAAATCACTGCAGAGAAATTCCCAGAGCTAAATACTGCATGCAAACAAAAACTGTAAGCCTGAAAATACCAGCTAAAAGAGGCCTGAAGAAAAGCACCCCAAGAACATCATAGTCACAATGACAAATCCCACTAATAGGGATAGCATACTGAAAGTAGCAAAATCAAAAAGGGAAATTACATTCAAACGGGTATCCTTAAGATTTACAGCAGATCTGTCACAAGAAACCCTCATGGTCAGAAGGCTGCAGTGGAGTATAGTGACAAAACTCAACAAAATGAATGCTTCGCCTAGAATACTTCACCCAGCCAGATTCACATTCAAGTATGAAGGAAGTATACATAGCTTCATGGATAAAGAGCACCTCAGAAACTTTACAGACTCAAAACCAGCGTTACTGAAAAGTCTACTTTAAGATAAGACAGACCAAAAGACACACCAAACTTCTCCCCAAAGATGGCACTAAATCCCATGACAATTGTACCTCTCAACATCAATGGGCTAAATGCACCAGTTAAGAGACACAGAGTGGCAAAATGGATCAGAAAGCTGAAGCCAACATTCTGCTGTGTACAAAAAACACATCTGAATAGTCAGAACAAACATAGACTCAAACTCAAAGGTAGAAATAAAATCATCCAAGCAAACAACTCCCTTTAAAAAGCTGGAGTGGGGGCCGGGCGGTGACACTAATCTAGGACGAACCGTGGTTCGATCCCCTGGTTCCCCATATGGTCCCCCGTGCCTGCCAGGAGCGACTTCTGAGTGAATAGCCAAGAGTAACCCCTGAGCATCACCGGGTGTGACCCAAAAACAAACAAAAAAAAAAGCTGGAGTGGCCATATTAATATCAGATGATGCAAATATTAGACTCAGAAAAGTTATAAGGTACAAATATAGACATTTCTTAATAATCAAGGGAAATGTACACTAGAAAGAAATCTCACTCCTAAATATATATGCACCCAGTGACTGACCAGCAAAATATTTAATACAACTGCTGACAAATCTGAAAGAAGACATCTATAGCAACACAATAATAGTGGGAGACCTCAACACTACCCCTTGATAGGTCAACCAGGCTGAAACCCAATAAGAATATACTAGCTCTGAAAAGAAAAATGGAAGACAGTGGACTAGTAGATATCTATAGGGCTCTCCTGCCCCAGAAAACAGAATACACATTCTTCTCCAATGTACATGGGTCATTTTCCAGGATAGACCACATGCTGGCCCATAACGAATACTTCCATAAATCAAGAGTATAGAAATTGTACATACTACCTTTTCAGATCATAAGGAACTGAAATTATAAGTGAAATATAAAGGAAAACAGAAAAAAAAATTCGAACACCTGGAAATTAAACAAAGCACTACTGAAAAACCAGTGGGTCAGAAATGAAATCAGGGGCCCGGGAGATAGCATGGAGGTAAGGCGTTTGCCTTTCATGCAAAAGGTCATTGGTTTGGATCCCGGTGCCCCATATGGTCCCCCGTGCCTGCCTGCCAGGAACAATTTCTGAGCATGGAGCCAGGAGTGGCCCCTGAGCACTGCCAGGTGTGACCCAAAAACCAAAAAAAAAAAAAAAAAAGAAATGAAAGCAAAGAGGAAATCAAAACATCTCTGGAACAAATGACAATGAAGACAAAAATTGTCAGAATTTATGGTACACAGCAAAAGCGGTACTAAGAAGAAAATTTATAGCTTTGCAAGCGCACATCAGGAAGGAAAAAGAGGCCTACATAAATAGCTTAATAGCACAGCTTATAAAATTAGAAAATGATCAGCAAAAGAAACCAAAAATAGGTAGGCAGAAGGAAATAACAAAGCTTAGAGCAGAAATCAATGAAGTGGAAATATAAAAAGCAATTCGAAAAATAATGAAAGTAAAAGCTGGTTCTTTGAAAAATAAACAAAGAAAAATAAACAAGATTAATAAACTACTAGCAAAACTTACAAAGGAGAGAGAGAAACTTAAACTGTATAAGAAATGAAAAGGGGGAGATCACTACAAATACTGGACTGCAGAGATTCAAAGGATAATCAGAGACTACTTTGAAAAACTCTATGCCATGAAACATGAAAACTTGAAAGAAATAGATAAGTTCTTGGACTTATAATCTTCCACGGTTAAACCAGGATGATCTAGCATATCTAAACAGAGTCATCACTATTGAAGAAATTAAAATGGTCATCAAAAGTCTCCCAAAAACAAAAGCCCAAGCCCAGATGAATTCACTAACGAATTCTTTCAAACCTTTTAAGAGGACTACTACCAATCCTTTTCAGACTCTTTCAGGAAATAAGAAACAGGAACATTTCCAAATAGTTTTTTATTAAGCTAACATCATCCTGAGACCTAAACAAGACATAGATGCTGCAAAAAAAAGGAAAGAAAGAAAGAAAGAAAGAAAGAAAGAAAGAAAGAAAGAAAGAAAGAAAGAAAGAAAGAAAGAAAGA
>PVKC010014608.1:0-22029 GCA_004027635.1 Crocidura indochinensis | reverse complement strand
ATTTGAAAGTAAATAGTATTACCTATAACTGTTTCAGTTTTTAATTATTTTTAGGAACCTATAGCACAAATGAAACTTGAACCTGTTCCAAGAGCAAACATTTTTTAAGTAGGCTAATATTTTAGGTCAAGGAAATTTAGGATATTTTGCTAATTTGTCTTATCGTACCTAAAACATGTTAAATATAATATGCAAAACACCACACAATGGTATTTTTCCAAATTAAAGTAGATAAAGCATTCTATATAAAATTTTATAGTATGTTAACATAGTAGCAACTATGTTATGAATTCATAATCAAATAATTTTATATTAAGTGAATTTTAATTTTTCTTATCACACAGTGGAGTTAAAGAAATCTACCATGGGGCCACAGCGATAACATAGCTGTAGGGCATTTACCTTGCATGAGATTTACTTGGAATGGACCCAGGTACAATTGCCAGCATCCCATATGGTTTGTTGAGTCTGCCAGGAGCGATTTATGAACTCAGAGACAGGAGTAACCCCTGAGTACTGCTGAGTGTGACCCAAAAACAAAAACCAAAAAAAAATTTACTATAACTCTTGAGGTTCTAAAGTGCAGTGCCATTTATTGCAAGGGTATAGAAAGAAAAGTAGATAATTGTTACAGATTACATATTTTTTCAGCATAAGTCAAGAGCATGGTAACCATGGCTGTCCTCTGAAGGAGATAAGGGTTTTTGGGGGGAGGGGTGTCGCAAGGGAAGCTCTTGACATATCCAGACATTACCAATTTAAAAACTTAATAAATATGTATTTTTGTAATTAATATGAAAGCAATCTTTTACCATTAATATTACTAGTGGTATTTTCCTAGAACTAGAAAACAAGGGTCATAACAAAGTACTATATATTGAGTGTTTTAAAACACACACACTCACACACAAACACACAGAGCTCTGGAGCCTAAATTAGAGTACTGCTGGTAAATTTGACTTGTAGGCAACTGATCCAGGTTCAATCCTTGGTGTTACATGTGGTCCCCTGAACCCTGCAAGGAATGATCCCTGAGTATAGAACCAGGAGTTAAGTAAACCCTGAACACTGCCAAGTATGGACCCCTCCCCCACCTCCACAAAAAAAAAAAGTCTCTCAAAGCCTGAGGCTAGAAATCCAAACTCAAAGTGAGTTCTGATTTCTGCGAATTCCCTAGGAGAAAGCACTACTTCCTCTTCTGGTTTCTGGTAGCTCCAGGTGTTTTCAGGATTTGGGAAACACAACTGTAATCTCTGATCTACATACTATTCTCTGTGTCTCTCCTCTTTTCTTATAAATACATTAGTCAGACTAAATGGGAGTTCACCCTAGTCCAGTATGAGCTTATCTGAACTTGAGGTCATCAACAAAGGTTCTTTTCCCAAATTGGTTACATTTGCAAATACACTGGCTTATGATTTTAACATATCTTTGGTGGGAGCCAAAATTTAAACCATAATGTTACAGGAATCCAACCATTTTTCTCTACACTCTATAAATTTTATTTCTCTGTTCCTTATTTTCAAATGAGCTTAATACAGAGAAACATTTGGGTGATCTTATGCTGTGTTTTTTAAAGATGCATCTGACTTTGTAAAAATTAAAAATACTGCATTTCTTAAAAGAAATTTAGAGAAAGTCAAAAAAGCAAAAGGGTGAATATTTTTCAGCAATGTTAACAAGGAAACATGATCACTATCTATGAAGAAATGGAAATTTCAGGCACTTAGGTTGCTCTATAAATTCAGATATTGTGCACATATTCCCTTTTTACTATAACAATTTTTCTGTTTTAAGTTGACCTATATAAATGCAAGTGCAATTGACTTTTATAGATGACTAAACGCAAATAAACTAAAATAAAATTTTGTTAGAGACAAATACCTTACTTCTGCTGTGAGTTTTGACTCTCCCTTGAAAGTCATAATCACCTGTCTTAGTTATTACAATGACTAAACAATTTAGCTCTGGGCATAAGGAAGACAGGACATGGGAGTACAGAGAAACCATCATAATTTTAAATAATTAATTCAAGTAAGTGAATTTCAGAGTAAACTTAATCAACTATTCATAAACCTTTCATTGCTTACCTACTTCAGCACTCTATTTGACACTGTTTGGAAAAAGATAAATGAGACCAGATAATATTGCCATTCTCTAATATGCATAAGGTCCATTTCATTAACAGGATGGCAGAAGTTCTACCTGGTTGTCAAGTCACACAGCACGAACTTCACAAACAATGAGTAGTGAACTTGCATTATCAAAATACTGTACGGTCTCTTTAGTGTCAAAGAAATATACATTATAATGTAACTTCTCTGCTTAATCTACTAGAAAACCAAGTGATTGCCTTGCAGGTATAGAAACCAATCATGAAGAAATGGCAGGAGGATAGCTGTTGCAATATGGACAACGCTGACTAAGACAACCATAGTGTCAACCAGTCAGACAGAAAATACTGTCAACTAAGTAGGGGCACTCATCTTCAGACATCTGCCCTAATGCCAATGTCATCCCTCTTCTTGGAGGTTCTACTAGAAAATAATTAAGCATGGCAAAAATAATTCTGGATTCAGTCATTTATTTCTGTACAACTATTCTAATGGGCACTTTATGCTCAGGTACTCTACTGGCCTACTCAATATCTAAGGACCCTATATAGTACTAAAGTTCAAAACTCTTCCCATCCAACTCTTCTTCTGTCCTCTTTTTCATTTCATAGGTGTTAGACCCACAATTTAGGTTAGTACTTCCCTCTGCCTTTTATCACCTAGATCTCAGGTTCAACTGACCAATGAAAGGCAGTTAAATTCGAATTAGATTAGTATAATAGTAAATTAGTCAGCAATGTATCCACTTTCAACTAACCTTCGTCTAATTAAAACTTTATCATAGGTAGGCAAAAATACTTTTTTTCCCCCTTAGGCAATCACTTTTCCTAAAACTATCAAGTATCATTCTTTATTTTTCAACTGCTGAACTATAGCACTCTCCTTTCTGTGCCTATTCTAATGCATCCAATATCCAAAAGCTCAGTCACTTCCCTGAGGTCATTACAAGGCTGTTCAGTATGTTCCCTTGACAGGCTTGTACCTCAGCACCTGTCATTTTGATTAACGGTCTTCCTATTGATGGAAGCCCTTTGAGCCTTACAGAGATTTTTAAAGTTCATTCACTGTTTTGTTTGCAGTCTCCACACCTCTGACTCTAGCCCACCTCCTGTAAGAGTCATACGCACATTAGAATAGGATAGGCCACTCATAGTTCTAAAATCAGTCCTAAACATACATAATAAACAATCCCACATGCGTTCCATGCATAAAGAATGAGATGTGGATTTTAAAACACAAATTTTTAAACAAGGAAAGATACAGATGAATACAGTGAAAGTTTGTCTTCAGAGGTCACAGATCCCAGCATGTAGCTGCTTCAGACATAATCTTTGGTTTGACTTATTTCATGCCAGAAAATGAACCTTTAAAAAAATTCATGCCCATAAATTCCAGGATTTCAAAGCAACATTTAAATTTTAAAATGGATGTAATTACTGAAATGCAATTATAAACCTACATGTAGCTTGAGTTTCTCTATTTAAGATTCAATCACAATTCCTGTACATTTCTTTGCATTCAATTGTCAATAATCACAATCTTTGGACAATCTTCAGTCATTTATATCTAAGAAATCCAGATCAGGGAAGAACTTTCTAGGTGATGCCTCTTAAAAGCAAAAAGATAGATCTATTTCAGGGAGCAATGTATTCTTTTTTTTCCATTCCATTACTGATTTTTTTTTATAAAATCTTTATTTAAGCACCATGATTACAAGCATAAGTGTAGTTGGGTTTCAGTCATAAACAGAAGACCCTCCTTCACCGTTGCAACATTCCCACCACCAATGCCCCACTCCATCTTTCCCAACTCCTTCCTGTATTCGAGACAGGCATTCTACTTCTCTCACTCATTAAGATTATCATGATAGGGGAGCCGGGCGGTGGCGCTGGAGGTAAGGTGCCTGCCTTGGCTGCGCTAGCCTAGGACGGACCGAGGTTCGATCCCCCAGTTTCCTATATGGTCCCCCAAGCCAGGAGCGACTTCTGAGCGCATAGCCAGGAGTAACTCCTGAGCGTCACCAGGTGTGACCCAAAAACCAAAAAAAAAAAAAAAAAGATTGTCATGATAGTTGTTAGTGCAGTTACTTCCCTAACTGTACTCACCACCCTTTGTGGGGAGCTTGATATTGTGAGCGGTCCTTCTGGCCCTCATCTCATCTCTGTGGTCTCTGGGCATTATTACAATAAAGTCTTTTATTTTTCTTAAAACCCATAGATGAGTGAAACTATTTTGTGTCTATCTCTCTCCTCCTGACTTATATCTCTCAAAATAATAGATTCCATGTACATCCACATAAGGAAAATTTCATGCCTTCATCTCTCCTGATGGCTGCATAATATTCCACAGTTTCTTTAGCCATTCATCTGTTGAAGGGCATCTTGGTTGTTTCCAGAGTCTGGCTATTGTAAATAGCCCTGCAATGAATATAGGTGTAAGGAAGGAATTTTTGTATTGTAGTTTTGTGTTCCTAGGGATATCCCTAGCTGAATCATATGGGAGCTCAATTATCAGTTTTTAGAAGAATCTCCATATTGTTTCATAAAGGCTAGACTAAAGGGCATTCTCACCAGCGGTGAATCATCCCCTCCAGCACTGATTGTTCTTGTTCTTTGTAATGTGTGCCAGTCTCTGTGGTGTGAGAGGGTTCCTCGTTGTGTTGATTGGCATTTCAGGGTGAAATATATTCTATAAACAAATGGCACGTACTTTACAGAAAATTAGTGTCATGAGAAAAAGGGTCATGAGTAAAAAATATCTGAGATACACAAGCCCCTGGCTGTGATAAATAAGCTGTAAATTATACTTTGGAAACAGTTCAAAATTTATAGTTTAATTTAGTATAATTCAAAATTATAACTTAAATAAACTAGTATTAAAAGACTGAAATTCAGCAACCTTTATTGATTAAAATTGATTGTGATTTGGTGCTACAAAGAATGTTACTTTTTGAGGGATCTATTAGAGGCAAAATATAAAGATATTAGTAAGATATAAGATATCATTAAGATCTCTGCACAAATTTCAGATGATTTATATACCTTAGGGTTATACAACTACCACAGGGAAGGGCAAACATTTTCTATAAAAAAAAACAAAGATTATATTAAACATTTTGGGTTCATTGACCTTTTTTATGAACTCTTGAATATCCTCAACTTGACTGAAAAGCACAAATCCAACCACTAACAGTACATAAATGAGTATGCGTGACTTTAAAAAAATGGTATTTACAAACACAGAAACCTACTACTCATATAACCTTGCACTTAGTCTACCCTTTCATATAAAAATAGATTTTCAGCTCAAAATAAATACTATCCATGGTCATAAAAGACAAGGTAGTATGCCTTAGTCATTTATATTAATTCTACCTTTGGTTTTGGAACAAGAGTATATATGACTCCCAGTTACTTTGAGCCATAATATCTTCCAAATGTTTTATTGCATAGCTCATCATTTCTCCATCCAGTGACTCAAAGATAGTATTTCCTGAAAAGTTCCTCTAAAGTTAAAGAAATATAATCAGAAGGAAATGCAACTGTCAGAAGAATATATAATAAGGATATTGTATAGCTAAAAGCACCAGGAGGATCTCTGGCTCTAAAACTCACTAACATTTTACCTGTTAGGGGCAATGAATAGAAAAGTCACTGATTCCTTCCTCCAACTATACCACTGTGACTTGATTCACTATTTTAGGTTTTCAAAACATTGATTCCTCAGCCAATGTGTATTTCCCATGATCATACAACATATGTCTACTGTATACAGAATAAACAGGGAGTGAAAGAATCTAAAAAAAATAAATAATACCACTATAAGTGTAAAAAACATTAGAAAAACTGAACTGAGGGCCACAGAGATAGCATGGAGATAGGGCTTTTGTCTTTCATAAAAAAGAATGGTGGTTCCAATCCCAGCATCCCATATGGTCCGTGAGCCTGCCAGGAGCGATTTTTGAGAGTAGAGCCAGGAGTAACCCCTGAGCAGTGCTGAGTGTGACCCAAAAACCAAAAACCAAAAAAAAAAGAAAAAGAAAAACTGAACTCAAGTGAGCTACCCTTAAATAGTTAGGTACGAAGTCTATTTAAATAGACATATTTGCTTATCTGTCTCAATGTTCATAAATAAATGATCCTTCAAGCACTGCTGCCACAATCTCAGACTTGTCATCCATGTGCCAGACCTGAGTTCAATCCCTGACACTATATATAATCCCTTGAGCACCTCCAGGTGTTATCCCTGAGCACAGAGTCAAGAGTAAACCTTAAGAACCACCAGGTGTAGTAAAAGTATTTTTCCATTAAAAATATGATATTAGAAATATCAAAGTCTGGACTAAATTATTAGTGACATAATTAAATTGAATTATTGGTTTAGAGTATCTATTAAAAGTTTATTATGGAAAGTTTCAGCCTATTCATTTATGTGTTCTTCAATTGAGATGGCATATAATAAACTTTTATAGGTTACAGCATATCACAAAATTGGAACAGCCATATTAGTTCCTCAAAGTTTCATAATGATAATGAGTAAAAATAAAAAGTTTTGTTTCATAAATTCTTTATTAACAAAAAGTAACCTATATCATAATTCTAAAATTCTAGGGCAAAAATTACAACTAAAATAGTCTACAGATTCAGTTAAAAAGGAGTTGGGTAAGCTTGAGGAGTAGAAGCCCTGCTGTTTCAAGGCCATAAAAGTAATTGAAATAAAATACAAAGATACATATGCAGAGATATATATTTATATACACATGTATATGCTTACATTTTTTCGTGGTTCAAATTGGGCAATAAAATAGGGGACTTGTGAAAAAACTAAAATATTATAATTAATTCTATGTACTATTTTGAAATTTTTAAACTTAAATTGGCCAGATATGACATTTAAATAGAAATTAGCATTGCAAAATCTTATTGAAAAGCTGTTTATAGAAATATGTTATTTATATTTAAAATAGCCTTTATAAATTTCCTTTACATTTGAATACCTGCTTGTCAGGGAAATTCTCCAGTAATGCTTGGGGTTCCAAGATTCATTTATGGTACAATTTTGTCAAGAAGCCTGGACAGTTCAGTGCTTAGGTTGCCATGCTAGAGAGCACCAAGGCCACATCCAGCAGTGTTTACATCCAGCAGTGTTCAGGGGCCTCCAGGACTATATAGCCAATGGTGTTCAGCGAGGCCATATTATCTTGGGAATTCACACTTAGGGCTTTACATAGAGTATGTGCTTCAACCCCTTGATCAATCTTAAAGTACCTACTATTAAGTGTTATACTAACCCAGGACATAACATATTGTTGGAAGTAGTAACAGATTTCTATAATAATTTGTGCCCTGACACTCATGCAAATTTGTCAAGAGAAGCAATTTAATCTAATTTAAACTAATATAGCAGAAACTACTTACAAGAAATAACATCACAAGGAATATATGCAATCTAGTTAAAATATTAAATTTTCAACCAACCTGGAATTTGGGAGTTAGCAATTATAATAGTTATAAAATACTTTGTCTTATGTAAAAAGAAATCTTCCACTGCACATACCTAAGTCTTGAAGAATTTGTTTTAATAGTGAGCAGCAAGGTGCTGGGGTGTTGCAGTAAGTTTTAATGATGAGCAGTAAATTTCATACATGCATCTCTTTCCTTGACCTCTGGCAGTAAATCAAGCACAAAGGACCACCTCTGTGATCCTGTTCTCTTTCACCATATGTTTAATCTTATATTCTGGGACTCTATTCTTGACTTTTCTATAAAAATCTCCTAGCAGAGAACTCAAGCTTCAATCTTGTTCATTTGAAATCTGGCACCTATGGTTCCCCAGGCCAGGGGCGACTTCTGAGCTCATAGCCAGGAGTAACCCCTGAGCATCACTGGGTGTGGCCCAAAAACCAAAAAAAAAAAAAAAAAAAATCTGGCACCTAAATTAAAAATCCAACAATGCTAATTCCCTGCTTGACACCTTTCAGTGTCTTCCTATTGCTTTGAAGACTAAAAAGTTTCTCCATGAGACATAAATCATTTTCTCCTCTCACTCCATCTCCCATTCTAGTTTTGTCCAGTACCACCTTGACTCAAATTTTCTGCTCCAACAGCACCAACCCTATTAGATGTTTTCTACACAAATTCTAGTATTTTCTATCTCTAAGGGAGCTCCTATTGCTGCTCCCTTTCTCACACATTCCACTCCCCATGCCCCATATCCTGCTTTACTCCGCCCTGCTAACTCCTATTAGTTCTTTTTATTTTAATTTCCTTGTTTCCTAGAAACATTCCCACGCCCCTTTTATCCTTTTCCCAAAGCTGAATTACATTCCATGAAATAGTTTCCCATGCGTTGCTTCTGTAGTTGGTTGCCTATCTCCTTATGTCTGTTTCACACACACCCACATTGTTCTATTTCCCTTTGTAACCCCAATACATAGCACAATAGCACAGAAAGAGATCAAAATCTCATTGATATTATTGAGGAGTACTTTTATGTCTGTTCAAGGAACTCAATCCTAAATTCATTCATACTATGCTCAAATAAGTTAGTGATCCTAAACACTTTCGTGTACATTTTGCAGTGAGATATTGTAGCAAGCCTAGCTAGTTCCAACTACCATGAAGCTTGGTTTCTTTGTTGCAGGTGACTAAATTGCAATAAATCCATGAACCAAAAGTGCAAATAAAAGTTCATATTTTTGAAATAATTGAGTTTTACAAATGAAAGTTTAATATTTCCATGTTACTTTTCCAAGACTTATTCTTCCTTTGTTTTTGTTTTCTAACTTCGTTAGGAATAAATTATTTTCTAATATATATGTTACTTATTTTAGTTATCTGGATAAATAGTTATGAGCATTCTTTTTGGAAGAAAACAAGTCAAGTCAACTTATACCTCCCTTCACTGAACTCCAACCTTCTCTGTAATATCAACAGAATTTAAATATATTTTCTCACAGATAAAACAATAGCCAAGGAAAGTTTAGAAGGACTAGCAGATAATCACAAAGTACTATGATAGATTGCTTTCAAATATTATGAAAAGATTATCTGAAAAATTATGTACATTGAGAATTTGAAAAAGACATTCTTCCCCGATGACAAATGAATGAGCAAATAAATTCAGGAATCAGAGATGGTACTATAATACTTTGTTTAAAGGCTGCTATCCTCACAAAAAAAACTTTGGGGGAATAAAAAAAGATTCTGCAAGTAGTGATTGCTTAATTTAATGACCATCTGAACATTTATAAAATAAATAAAAAGACAAGTGATATTTCTAGACTAACCCCATTATTTGGCAAGGTTATCATATCTCCCCAAAATTAGCAATTAAGATTCATTGGGCATGGTAGTGATTTGTTCAAAGATTTAAAGTAACTTTTTCTTCATTATTTCTTCATTGGAAAAGTCCTATTCCCTAACTTCTGAATACAAATTACTCAAATTATTATGTAGAATTACACATAAAACTGCAGTGCCTTTTAAGGGAAGAAAATGATTACAAAGTAAATTAAAAGTTTGCCTCCTCATTACACTTTGTAAAGGATATTAGGATCTTCTGGGTCAGACTGCTTTTAGGTGCCCAGGGAATGAATGAAGGTGAGAACCAGAATATAGTTTATCCCATAATATTAGGAAATGCTTTCAAAAAAGAATGGAATTATGACATGAGAATGAACAAAAGCCTCAAAAGCACAATCTATAAAGGTAGCTGAGGACTTAAATTACACTTCATAAAAATGGGAAAGATATGCTTTAGGCAAATTGTGGCAATAATTGTTCAAAAGAAAAAAATGTTTATAAACAATACAGCACAAAATAAAATGATTGAAAATATATATATATATATATATATATGATGAAGGACTTCTACCTAAGTTATATAAGAATTTTTAAAGCTTAATTCTATTTAAAAATGAACAAATACTTGTAAGAGCTATTCCATCCTACATAGTACACAGAGAGCAAAAAAAGACATGAAATATGCCCATGAGCATTGGAGAAATCTAAATTAATATTAGATATACAGTTCATTTATTTTAAGCAGAATACAAAGGAAGACTCTGAATTCTTTTTTTTTTCACAAAGACAATTTTTTAAAAAGCAAATGCAGAAAGAAATTTGTTTGTTTAAATTAAATTAAAGATTTTATGCCTGAAATTTTCTCTTTATTTTCTTTGTGTTTGGCCACACCCAGTAGCACTCAGGAGTTACTTCTGGCTCTGTGCTCAGAAATCATTCCTGGCAGACCATATAGGACCATATAGGATGATGGGGATTGAACTCAGGTCTGTCTGGGTCATCCATGTGCAAGGCAAATGCCCTACCACTGTGCTATTACTCCAGCCCCTGAAAATTTTCTTAAAGTATGTTGGGTTTTTTGTTTGTTTCTTTTGGGGCCACACCCAAAGTTGTTCGGGCCTTAGTCGTGTCTCGTGATCTTACCTTGCTCTAAGAAGAACCTAGAAATTAAAAGGAACACACTACCACATCCAAAGACTTTAATTGTAACAATACTTGGTAGACTGAGTAACTTTCAGAAATCCTCTTTGTTCAGAATGACATCAAAGTTTATTGTCAGGCTAAACCATTAACACCAATGCAAGAACAATAGTGAATCTGGTGCATGTAAAGAACCAAAACCTGTTATGAGAGAGCTTATAAGTAATAATTACTCCCCAAGAATCTATTTTACATAGATTCTACTTCCTAAGAAACACATTCAAGTTTAGTAGAGGTTCAATATTTTTACTATACGTGGTCTTTTCTAGGAAAGTTATTCAAAGGCTCTGCATGGGGCTAGCAAGACACCATTAATAAAACTGATACAGAGGAGTCAATAGAAACAAAGCACACCTTGACTTACAAGGCAGCTTATAGTTCCCGAAGCTTGTGAAATAAAGGACTGTCAGAGACAATGAGGGTGCAATTAGCTTAATCAAATGTTTTTATTTAATAGGTGACCTTTTGGAGATAATGAATGCAGAATGGGGTTGACACCTGCTTGTATAAGTTTCTAAGGATCTTTTCATTGAATCACTGTAAAATACACATTTACAAAGTTGATGGTTGATTTTCCATCAATATTTCAACACCCATCCCTTCACCAAGCTTTCCACCATCTGGGGATAATTTTAAACAAAACAATAAAATTTTAATATTGTTTTCCAATGGCATTAAATTGTAATAGTATAAAAAACAGAATATATGAACAAAAATCAGAAAAAATATTTCGATAGCACAAAGAAATGAAATAGATTTAAATCATTATCTACACTTTTAGGATTATGTTGGACATAATTCTTCTTAGTCCTTATTGGGAAGCAGATGATATAATAAGGGAGTACATTATTTTTTATTATGATAGCCATCTAACAACTATGAATTGTAGTGTTAGAGTGCTTAAAACAATGGCCCCATGTTCACCTCCTCCTTATACCTTTATTCCTAGAAATTAAAATCTGTGGCTTGAATTAGAAATGGGCCTGGCCTGGCTGGACTGGTGACTTGCTTTAGATCAGCTTTTCTCAAGCTCTCAATTGGGCACCTCTGGGTTACCAGGGTGGGCACAGATGAAAAGCATGTAAGGTCCATAGCACAAGATTAGGAAATAACAAGCAGGACATGGTGGGGGAAGAATGGAGCACAGGAAGAGAACAAGATCAGAAAAGTGCTGAGAAACATAGCTTTGGACAAAGGAATGCATTGGGACTAACATTATACTTGAAGTTTTCAACCTTTCATTGGAGGCCTGCTCTAAGTCTACTAGTATAAAACAGTTAAAAAAGAAAATGGAGGGGCCAGAATGATGGTGCAGTGGCAGGGCATTTGCCTTGCAAACAACTGACCCAGGATGGACTGCGATTCTGTCCCCTGTCATCCCATATGGTTCCCCGAGCCAGGAGCGATTTCTGAGCACATAGCCAGGAGTGGCCCCTGAATGTTACTGGGTGTGACCCAAAATGAAAAAATAAAAAATAAATAGAAAAATGTTCAAGACCACTGATATATCCCTGTGGTTCTATCCTTCAGTCTACAAACCAATGATCAGAAAGAACCTGATCCTCAACATTAAAAGGCTAAAAAGTAATAAATTGTGACATTAATACATTATCCCTATTTGTGACATTAATATTATCCCTATTGCTATGAAAATAATTCTGATGTAATCCATTTTATGATGAGAAATAGAGGGAAGATATTCAAAATGAGACTTTCCTAGATTAGTCAACTAACAGTTAATCTTTGTGCAGATGCAATTAGGCCAACTTGGACCTTTTCTCTTATCCAGTGAACATATATCAAGAGCATAACTCATCATCCAGTCAACACATAAGCAAAAGCATAAAAAAATATAGAGTTGCTACACCTTCCTTAATATAACCTCCTTAAGTTAACAAGTAATACAAGAGAACAGGTAATGTATCTTCTGTAAATGAAAAAGTGAAAAGCACTCTGTCCCCCTCATAGACACCCAACTATACTTGTGTCTGCTATACTGCAATTCAGGGCTGGTTGTTACAATGTACAAATTAACTGATACTATTTGCACCTTAGATTTCATTCTATACTACTCTCTTTTCTACTCTTGTGCTCCTTAGTTAACAGTATCACTGTGAATCGTACCATGCCCCTACTTATTCAATCCCTTTGATTTCAGTCTCCTCCGTGCTTCCCATCATCAATCACTGAATCTTGTAGCTTCTTGTAAAAAGTTGATCTCTGTGCAAAATTCAAGATCTCTAGATACAAAGGTTTGATTTTATCACTCATGACAGAGCAGATGTCTTCCATACACCACAAAAGGATCTAGGGGAGACTAAATGAACATGCAAGGAGTTGGTAGTTATTCCCATGACAGTATACTTCAAGGGCGGAGAAACCCTGTATCTTTTAGGCCAAGGGAATTCCCCCTCTAATTTCCCTTTTATTTACTGTGCCTATGAAGAAAAAAAAAAAAGAAGCAGCAGCACAACATGAATTATTTATTTACTTTTTTCTTCTTTTTTTGGTCTTTGGTCTTATTATTGTTGTTGTCGTTTTCATTTTTTCTATTTTTCTTGTTTTATGTGCCCCACTTTGTTTTTATTTCAGGATCTTGGTTATGCGGTGCTTGTCTTTATTACTGTAGTGCTCTTTGGATTTTTTGTTTGATTTTTCTTTTTGTATTGCTGTGGTGTTTCTCTTCCTTTCTTCTCTCAAACGAATGTTGAGATCCCCTAAGGACTCTGCCCATTTTCAGCTGGCTTGATTTTTTACCCCATTTTTTGCTTTTCTTCTCTTAAACTGAATCACATAACTTGAACCATCTTGCTCTGCCTCTCAAACTGAGGGGGAAATAATGGAGGGTACCAAGACGAAGCAGTTGTATGATCACTAAGTAGTGATAAAAAATAATTGGACTTTAACACCAAATCCAATGTCAACAACAAAAGAATCGATATCCAATCTACAACAAGCTAGACACAGAGGGGACCACTTATACTAGCAGTCTGGGGGGTGGGGGTAAGGGAGAAGGATATTGGATGCAAGATGGGAATTGGGAGGGGAAGGCCAGAGGACAGCTTTGGTGATGGGAATCCCCTGATTCAATGTTAATATGTACCTAAAATATTACTGTGAAAGATATGTAATCCACTTTGGTCAAAATAAAAATTAGAAAAAAATTATTTGAAAGAAGAAAGTATTTGTATATAAGGAAAAAAAAGTTGATCTCAAGTCTACCTATCATAGTCTCTCTAGAATCCACTACTAAAAGTTTTCATATATCTTCTGAAAGATCTTCTGACCTGGTTCTCTAATTATTAATAGAAATGGCCAAACTTTATTGGCCTACCTCCCCATTTTCAGAAAAAAAATTCTCAGTATTCCCCCTAGGAAATATAGCTTCATTGATTAAACAAGTCGAAAGCACTCCAATATCACTCAATTTACCTAAGACAATTACCATGCCTGTGTCGTCTGAGCATTTCCCACAAGGTCAGCTTCACATACTTTAGGAAATACCAATTTAATACATTTGTGAGTCAAAACAGTATATATTTTTTTCTTTCTAGATCAACTCACTATTAAAATGCATGTCAGTTATAGTTCACACAGAAAGGGAAATATGCTCCACTCCCACCCCTTCTGAGAATACCATTGAGGGAATAGCTAGGACCAGACTACTGGAAAGCAGTCAGTATTTTCTTTTGGAGCGTAGTGGAGGAGCCTGTATTTTTCCCCACTGGGAAGTGGCAGTGGTGGGTAGGACTGCTTGGATTTTCCATGACAAGTTGAATTTAGAGGCAGGCCATTGAACCTCGCCCAATCCAACAAAAAAAAAGAAAAATCCAGCACCCTCTGAAAGAAAAGGCCCAGCTCTGCAACTTAATCTTATCAAGTTGGCAAGCCACTCAGTTTATTTTAGATCTATAAATCCCAGACCATGCAAATACTTCAATAGTTTGTAGCAGAGTCAGCTCAGTAATATCACAGGAAATCTGACGGGAAAGAACAGAGTAAGATAACTACCAACCTCAATGTGCTGAAACAGTAACACAGAGGCTCATCTAGCACTAACTGCAGTCCAGTAGTAACATCATAGTAATACCCAGTAGTACTTTAGTAGCGCTATAGAGAGATATAATACTTTAAAATTTACCTGTGATTATATGAGTTTTGATGATTCTATGCAATATGAAGTAAATTTGTTTATGTCTGCATAGTGACAGATGGGAGATGGGAGACACACTGGTGAAGAAACATTGTATGGGGTGGTAGGAGTGGTGTTTAGATAGTTAATGCCTAAAATATTTAATGACTGTATTAGGAACAATTTGGTAAACTATGAGTTTATTTTTTTTGGTTTTGGTTTTGGTTTTGTTTTGCTTTGTTTTGTTTTGTTTTTGTTTTTGGGTCACACCCGGCAGTGCTCAGGGGATACTCCTGGCTCCACGCTCATAAATCACTCCTGGCAGGCTCGGGGGACCAAATGGGATGCTGGGATTCGAACCAATGACCTTCTGCATGAAAGGCAAACACCTTACCTCCATGCTTTCTCTCCGGCCCCTAAACTATGGCTTTAACAATAAAAGTTAGGGAGGGAAATGCCTGCCAGAACATATCATTTACCATCTCAAATGTGTTAATAGTTCCTAGCAATATACATACAGGGGAACAAAAACAGCTTAACCTGGGCAAGAAAAGACCCCCTAATCGGATGATAATCTTCTTTCAAGAGACTTCCTACTCAATTTCTCTCACTTCTTCAGTTACAGCAAGCTACTATCACCATCCAGAATCTGTTCCTTCTTATCTCTTAGCCTTTGACATGTTCTCTTCCGGTTTCCATTCTAAGGACTGACAACTCGATGACCCTCTTTTCCAACAGGCTCTTGACAATTCCCCTCCTTCCAGGGTCAGGCCTGGATGCTCCTGAGCATCTCACATAAGTCTTTGTTATGAACGTTTTTCATTATACTTTAATCTATACTTCCTTGAATGCTGAAAGGTTCTAAATTCTCTGGCAGCATGACAGATGAATTATTGTGCTTCTTATAGGGCCAGCACAATACTTACATCTTAAATGTAATATGCTATGGATCCTGGGATCCCAAAGGGAGAAAGGCTACTCAGTGGAAATTCAGTTTTTTGACAAGAGCCAAATCAAACATGGGACAAATAAATACCTTTGTACCACAATCAGAAGTGGAAAGCTGTACATTGCAGAAAATTTGTTTTGACTCTGCAACATTCTACTCTGAAATATCACAATAGAGTATTAGTTACTTTATTAGTTATGCCCGTGATAGTTGTAAACTGACTACATTAAACTGAAACATAATTAGAATCCAAAAGACTTTTATCTTTCACCCTTATCTGTTTAACATAATTGGCAAGATAAAATGCAAAATAGTAAGTTTCAAATGCAATTAAAATCTTAAAACATAGAGTTCATATTATGTAAAACTTTTTCCTTTTTTTAATTCACCTATAAACAGAATATGTCAGTTGACAACAGGACTCAAGCAGTAGATACTTAAAGGTCTATATTCTGTTCAGAAAAAATGTTCTGTGTTAACACATATACCTTGCTTCTAAAAATAAATGCACTGACCTTGTGTAAAATCTTAATTCTTCTATATTTCATACTTAGGAATCACTTATCACAGACCTCAGAGGGAAACTATATGAGATCCTGGGGATTTGAACCCAGGTCAGCTGCATGCAAGATCAGAACATTTCCTTCCTTTCTACACTCCTATTTCTCACCTATAAAATGAGTGATTGAGTCTAATAACACTCAGCTTCAGTGAAATTATTCAGCATTAGTTTATTGAAATTGAACATAAGGGAATGAGTATTTTAATAATAAAATTTTATGTATTAAATTATGCATAACATCTCTATGCAAAGATAAAAAATATCGACAAAATTTTTAATGTTTTTTAACAAAGGTAAATCATAGAGTATTTTCATGGCCTTCAATTTCTTAGTAATTCCTATTAATAAGAACAAATTATTCCTACAACATAGACTATTTAATCACGATATTGTTGTGAATATGAAAATGGTTTCTTAGATAAAAATGGAATAATCATGGGATTTGTAGATGAGCATTGGACAAGTTATCTAACTTTCTTCTCATTACCTGACAAAATAGGGATATAATTTCTACCTCAGTAAACACTGTACATATAGAATACGAGCATGTCCATGAGGTAACCAGAACATAGGAGACATTAAATAAATGTTAATTTACCCTTCTCCACCAGCCCTAAGAAAGTAATAGAGCACTTTAACAAAGTCTGACCAGGAGTTATCTCTCAGCTGAAGAGAATAAGAATGTTCTTATTCTTTCTCCCTATCATTCAACATTATCTCATAATGCCTAGCCTTTTTTTTCTCACTGATAGCACTTGCTTCAAAGTGAGGTACTCCTATGTTTACTAAATGGCAGGATGAACATGCCATAAAAAAGCAACAGTTAATGTATTCATAAAAACAGGTCTGACACAAATTTTGGTTTAAGTTGAATGTTCTGGCATAGGAAATAAAGTCAGTGTACATTCGATAATCACTTTAACTCTTATAACTTGCTACAGGAGGAAGAAGCCCTTCATCTATCTAATTCTTTCCTGGGTCTTAGGCAAAAATACCCTGTTTTAAGAAGTAAAGTATCTGTCATTTTCTTAAATGCTTTCTAGTCTTGAAAGCATATACTTTGCATATACTTACACAAAGATGACCTTGTTAAATCCTCAATTAAAATGAAGAACCCTTTACAAAATATTCCATTCTCTGAAATTTCTGTTCATTTACCGTAATTATGTCTGGGGTCTTGGTCCACTCAAAGTAATTGAATAAAACTATGAGGAGGTACCAGAGTCTGGAATTAGGGCACCAAAATGAAAAGATGCTAAGAGAGTTCTTGCTTCAGGGGCTAAGAAAACCAGACCTAATACTCCAGGGACATCGAGGCAGTTACAAAATCTCAGCAAAAGAGAGCATGACAGAGTTTACAGGCGGAAGGCCAAGGGAGCACCCAAAACTCTCCTCCAGGGTTAACTGTTTTATAACCCTTTCACCCTGAGGAAGCCATACTTAACACACATGTTAGAGACCCACTGGATTTTTTCCTCAGATTGAAGTTCAGAAACAAGGTCTGGCTTCTGGTATGGGTCTTAGGGTGGAATGTAATGGGAAACAAGATGTGAAGTTCCAAGAGAGGAACACCAATCTTAAAAGTACTCTCCCAAATAGAGCACAGGGTCAGAATGGGACTGACTGAAGTGAATATGAAGATCTGCAGAGCCTTGGGTTGGAGATCTTTAATCTTCTCTCCCTTGAGTCCCTGGTCTGGGCAGTGGTAAATTAAAACTGGGGAGACAACTGGCCCTGTCTTAAGAAACTTAAGAGCCTAGCAGAAGTGACAGAATGTAAGAATCATGCATGCTGTGGATGACACCCATATGATGAAAAGCACATATGAAATCACCGACCTTATCCCCATTAAAACAGGAAAACTTCAGTTTTACTAAGTGTTTGGGGGAATTCAGTCTTTTGCTGTTAGGTAGACACTTCCTTATCTTCTTCTCCCAAAGTTAAAAAATGGTTTATTTGATTTCAATTATTTTGAGTTCCCTCAAGCAAACCAAATACTCCTGTCCTTTGAACTATCTACACAGCTCTGTAATTTAAACAGTAAAGAAAACCCTTCCCACCCTTTATTGAACATTCTCCAAAATGACAACATTGAATTAGACAACAGAAACTTGCCACCCATATAAACAATATGCAGTTTTCTGAAGGCATCAGACCACACAGAAGAAAAGGCACCTGGTCATCCATCACCATGGTAACTTTTTGGTCTATTTAGGGTATCACCTAGACAAGAGTACATTAGCTCATAATGTTAACAAAATATGGCAGTTAGAAACAAAAAGTTTGGCAAAAATATGTGATTTTTTTATTAATCAAATAAGTTAACCCTTTAATCTTTATAATAATTCTACCAGACAGTATTGATTACTTTCACTCTATAAAGTAAGTTAGAAGTTATATTTTTTGTAAAACTGAAATAAAAGTCTATACATTTTCTCAAGATCATGTATCTCTAAATTGCTGAGGCCAAAATTCAGTCATTGCTGTTTGCCTTCATACCCTATGAAAGTCTAGAATGGTCCATCTCAACTGTAATCTTGAATATCTGAGAGTATTCAATTTAAAGCTATGGAAAAAACCTAGTCACACGGAGCAGTTGGCTAACTTCAAAGCTGGTTGAGCCCTGTCAATAAAGAGCTCTGCTAACCTGTGTGACTGCATTCTGCTCCATATACTAAGTTGCATTTTCACTAAACAAGGCAAAAGAGGACACTTCTTCACCTTGGTTTTGGAAATGGGACCTCTCTGCCTCTACTGTCCTTCCTTCTCCTCTATTTTCCAACCTGTCCCTGTCTCCAAACTAAAGTTTAGCCCTCTTTCCAACACTAAGTGTCCTGCTTGCTACTGTCAACATAGTTTTAGATTGCCAGTCTAGCAGTAATTCCAATTAATTTGCATTAACATTTGCCAATCTTTTACTGATGAAGGTGTGGCCCCTGGATCTAAAGCACTGAAATCCCTTAGGGATTTCAAGTCCTCCCCAATGCTATAGCACTTAATCAATATTGCACATGAGATCTACTTGATGTGGGTACATTTTAGACTCAGAGAAAAGTACTCTCAGTCTACAAAGCATGAGAGATGTAGAATCACACTTATCCTCAGAAAATAGTGCATCCTGGCACCAAATGCATTCTCTGTACATACTCATTAAATAAAATTACTATATGGTCTTCTTAGAACCTAACTAACTGATAAGGTAGATGTCACTGTCTTCATATTAAAAATGAGAAAACTAAGGGGGTGAAGAGATAGTTCCAAAGGCTAATGAATACATGCTTTGCATACAAGAGTCCAATATTATCCTTGTCACTGCATGATCTGCCAAGCACTGGCAAGACTGACACTTGAACAATTTTCTGGAAATAGCCCCTCAGCATCTCTTGGTGTAGGTCAAAATTATAAGAGACACTTGATGGTGCTGCTGCTGCTGGTGGTGATGATGATGATGGGTTTTAAGACTTTAAAAAAAGCCAGTAAATGGCAATATAAAATCCACATATTCTAACTTCTAATTTCAAATTTTGGTGTTCTTTTCATTTTCCTATATCCTATCCCATGTATTAAGAGTAAATCTGTGTTGTCCAATAATTCACATGGCAGTAATTTTAGCAATAGATAATGATAAATTTAGCAATTGCTAAATAGCAATTTTAGCTTGTGTGGAATCAACAGATAATTTGTCATTAAATTCATACATTCTTTTAAATTTTTTTCTGCTTTCCATAATTGGATAGAGGGGTCTAGGGCTCAATTCCAGTGATACATGAAAACTGGGAGTGGTGATGCTAAAAGTCATCAGGGATACACACAGTGCCTATAAGTCATATGATTCCAGAGATCAAAATACAGTCTCTGAATTTACATGAGCCACTGACCCCTAGCCTCAGCCTAAGTGTGTTCCATGTATTGACTTCAAAATTAGAAATGTAGAAGAGACGGAACCAAATCTTTTCCTGACCCTTGATAGGAAAGCAAGAATAAAAAGCATCACCAAGCAAGGCAAGGGCCATCCTAAGGAAGGCAGGGTGCAAATGAAAGCAGAGAAGAAACTCAGAACTCGGGAGCAAAGAGAAACTTTCTAGGAAAACAAAATCTCAAATAAACTAAATGATAGAACTTAGTGTCTTTCATTTACCTATAATTTTTCTAACACTACACATGTATATGCAAAAGATATCTGTGTGTATAGTTGTGCATAGTATGAGCATATTAAAGATAAAAATATGAGATAAGGCAATATAAACAACATATAGGACAAGTTGCCTCTAGTAAGGTAAGGTAGAGAAAAAGACCAACCAGGGCACCATTCAGTTCTCAATGCATCAAAGATTTACACACTCTCCCCATTATCATTAATGACTGTTATGAACATAATTTGTCCCCACGCACCTACGGGAGAATAAATTCCTCACAGAGGGGAAATAGAGGGTATTCAAAGAAAATATTTTATGCAGAAAGCTGATGACTGCTTGTGGATAATGAATGCAGTAAGAGTAATAATTTTTAACTCCTCATTAAATGAATCGTAAAGGTCACAGGAAAGCATGACAATACTCATTCATACACATACAAACACATATTTTCACATGCACGCACACACATCTCTCAATTATCCAGCAAAGCAACATTATAAAAACTGCTTTTCTAAATCAGGGTGAATAAATTTAAAACGCAAATCAGGATGAACTAAAGTAAAAATTCCAATCACTTTAACTCATACAGATCATATAAAAAGCAGAAAGGTAAAAGGATAGATCAAACAGGAAAATCTTTTCTGTGTTAGTCCATTCTCTCTGAAGCAACTAAATCTGCTGCTTAAACAACATACAGAATGATATCTTTGTTCAGTGAAAAAAGCAAGCACATTCCTAAGTGACTAGAATAAATGAGTCTGGTGAGTTGACAAGTGACTTGTACAGTTCAATATAGGTGTTAGATAATGAGACAAGGGACCAAAACCATTCTTATAGGGTAAAAGCTTACAAGTCAGCAGGAATAGAAGAATCTCAGGAACAATGCTGGTGCATATTTTAATGCCTTCTTGGCTAATAAGAATAAAACAGACAGTCAAAGTAGAGATCTGGGACTTGGAACATCATTTCTCCTTTCCTGAGAGCAGTATTTCTTAGCTGAGTGAGAGTTGTTTGCTCCTTATCAGATCCTTATACATCCATTGTCATGTTTCTTTTTTTTATTATTCCTACCAGAGTAACATATTATAATTACAGTCATAAAGGGTAACAGGTAGCTCAGGGGACTGAAAACAAAATTTGGAATAAAGAATGACATATTCCTTTACTTCTTAAACTGTGAAATGAAGCTAGTAGATACTATCCCTTACAGAAGAATTCAGAAATTTGTGTATTTAATAAATCAGTGGCAGAAGCCTTCAACACCATGCAACCACATACATAGTTTGCTCACTGGGATGTCATTCTACAGGCACCATACTAGATTTTCATACCTATTGTGCAGTCTTGATTTTTCTCTAGGAAATAAAACACAAGTGTCTGTTCTCTTATTCAACAACTCTGAAGGGGTAGTACCATTTCTGTTGCACAGTTGTGAATGGATAGTTGTTTTTTAATGTCTCTTTTCTCTTTTATTAATTGTATATAAAACATGGATTTTTGTGTTGATTTTGTAGCCTGATACTTTACTATAAAAATCTATTGTTTGGGGGACCGGGAGATAGCATGGAGGTAAGACGTTTGACTTTCATGCTAAAAGGTCATCAGTTCGAATCCCGGTGCCCCATATGGTCC
>PVKC010014607.1:0-21989 GCA_004027635.1 Crocidura indochinensis | reverse complement strand
TATCCACTGCTGGTGGGAATGCTGTCTAGTTCAACCTCTATGGAAAGCGATATGGAGATTCCTCCAAAATCCGGAAATTGAGTCCCATTCGACCCAGCTATTCCACTCCTAGGGATATATCCTAAGAACACAAAAATTCAATACAAAAACCCCTTCCTCACACCTGTATTTATTGCACCACTATTCACAACAACCAATATGCCCTTCAACAAACGAATGGCTAAAGAAACTGTGGTACATATATACAATGGAATATCATGCAGCCGTCAGGAGAGATGAAGTCATGAAGTTTTCCTATACATGGATGTACGTGGAATCTACCATGCTGAGTGAAATAAGTCAGAGGGAGAGAGAGAGAGAGACGCAGAATAGTCTCACTCATCTATGGCTTTTAAAGAAAATAAAAGTCATTTTTGCAAAAATCCTCAGAGACAATGAGATGAGGTCTGGAACTTCCAGCTCACTTCATGAAGCTCACCACAAAGAGTGGTGAGTGCAGTTATAGAAATAACTACACAGAAAACTACCATAATCACTTGAATGAATGAGAGAACTGGAAAGTCTGTCTGGAGTACAGGTGTGGGTGGGATAGGAGGGAGACTTGGGACATTGGTGGTGGGAATGTTGCACTGGTGAAGGGGGTGTTCTTTGCATGACCAAAACCTAATCACAATCATATATGTAATCAAAATGTTTAAATAAAGGAAAAAAATATCTGTAAATAGGTCAGTCATGCATTATGTCATAAATACAGATTCAATATAGAAAGATGACAAGAATAATCTTTCATCTTTTTTTTTATTTCCTTTCTTTTATTTGGAAGTCGGGGGTGGGGAGACCTCCCAAGCAGTGCTCAGGTAGGTACACCTCTCCCACACCCAGGGAATTCTCCACCTACCCAGTTGATGGTTCAACTCATGGACCAATGCTCAAAGGCCCCCAAGACTGCACAGCAATGCTTAGGCGATCATAAAGTGAAAAAATTGAAGCTGGACTGGGTACATGCCAGTTACGTACTCTATACTGTTAACCTGGACCAAATTCTAGGTTTAAATACTGACAAGGCGTGGTTCCCCAAAAAAGAGAGAAACCTTGAGCATTAAATCAGACCCCAATCACTCCTGGTTGTGCCTCAAACCTATATCGCATACCTCAAAAAGAGAAAAACAAGTTACAGCCTAAAAAACCTGTAAGATTATACCAGTGTACCAGAATCTCCTTAGTAGGAAAAAAAGAAGGGGTAAGAACAAGTATGTGAAGAAATAGTATCTGAAAATATCCCAAATTTAATAAAAGGCAAGAAATCACATGCAGCTTTTCCCCGTGAGCCAAAGGTAGAATAGCTCTATCTTGTATGATTTGATACTTTAGGGACCATAGTTAAAATACTGTAAGTATTTGCACTTTCAGCATACAAAGTTACTATTCACCATCACTAAGAGCCAGACTTTCCACTAATGTTCCTGTGTCACTTCTAGTCTGTATCTTCCTTCCTCTTCAATTCACTAGTACAAAATAATGTTAGGCTCCAAAACTAGCTTTAATAAAGACAGTTTAGGGGCCAGGGCGGTGGTACAAGCGGTAAGGTGTCTGCCTTGTCAGTGCTAGCCTAGGACAGATTGCAGTTCCATCCCCCAGCATCCCATATGGTCGCCCAAGCCAGGAGAAACTTCTGAGTGCATAGCCAGGAGTAACCCCTAAGTGTCACCAGATGTGGACCAAAAACCTAAATAAACAAATAAACAAACAAATAAATAAAGGCAGTTTATAGCATTAAATATCTTTGTTTGGTTAAGAAAGACTTCAGAGACCCAAAAGGAATTAAAAGGACTAGTATGCGTGCTTTGCATGCAGAAAGCCTGGATTCAACCTCCAGCATTGTATGGTCCCATGAACACCATAAAGAGTGACTATTGGGGCCCGGGAGATAGCATGGAGGTAAGGCGTTTGCCTTTCATGCAAAAGTTCATCGGTTCGAATCCCAGTGCCCCATATGGTCTCCCGTGCCTGCCAGGAGCAATTTCTGACATGGAGCCAGGAGTAACCCCTGAGCACTGCCGGGTGTGACCCAAAAACCAAAAAAAAAAAAGTGACTAGTAATGCAGAACTCCATGCCAGAAGAACTTGAGCACACCAGCTACAACCCCCACCACCATCATCAAAAAATAATCTCAAATGATGAATATTTGGCTCTAGTAAAGTATGCTGAATGAAACCTGGGTACAATTAACAGAACAAAATAAATAAATAATTTTAAAAGACTTCATGTTTAAATCTAACTCTACACTTTAAGGAGCAGAAAAATAAGAACTGAACTCAAAGCCAACAAAAAGGAAAATAATAAAAGGATTGGAGATAACCAAAAAATTGGCTCCTTTGAGAAGATAAAAGAAGATAAAAATCAACCAATCTTTCGCCAATTTTTTTAAAAGATTCAAATTACTAAAATCAAAAGTAAAAAAGGATTTTTAAAAATGACTTTAAACATTATTGACTACAGTATATTTTTATGTAATCTTAAGGGTTAGTTTTTCTTTTAAAGAAAGAATGTCAAACAAAGGTCAAAAGTTTCCTTAGCAACTAGCTAGAGATTCTTAACACAACACATTGAAATAGACTACTCTGTTTAAGATATTGAAGCAAGCTGTCTCCCTGTATTATTTTCTCTCATCTTAATTTGATGTTAAAGTTATGGTTTTAATTATCTTTTTAAGATTGCTTGGTGGAGATCAACAAGGAAAAGAAGATAAAATATATCATGAAGATAAAGTCTAACTCTGAGGTTGTGGTCTTTGAAATGATCTCTGGCTGAGCAGAGAAATATTCTAGCCACCAGCACATTTGTCAAACACTGGAAGAAGCACAAGAAGGGGAATATGGCAGACTTAATGTAGTAAACTCCATCACACCTATATCTGCCCCAACAAACAGTCCTTGCAAGTTGTCAGACATCAATATGAGTTGAGCGGAATTAGGTTTCCTCAACCCCAGCATGGTAGTGACCTTTACCCATTGTATTATCACCTCATGTCAGCTTATAGATGCAGACTCTAGAAATGTGTTTTAAAAAAACTAATTTAACTGTAGGAATGGCAGACAGGAAAAAAGTCTTAAACTTATAAATATTTCCTTAAATGACAAAATAAAGATTAAGCTGAGAAGCATGTACGCATGCACACGCGCGCGCGCGCGCACACACACACACACACACACACACACACTAAAAGAAGGTGATGTGAGTACCAAAGCGCTTACATATTAGTCATGTACCACATGTTCAATTATCAGAAGTCAGCTGAGACAAAATAGTCTCCTTTAAAGCCTCCAGCAAATGGCAACCTAGATAATATAATTTTGAATTGCCAGTATACAAAACTATGAGAAAAAAAATTGTTTGTTGTTCTAAGCCCCTATGTTTATGATCATTTGGTATGCATATACTCTATATGCATATAATCAAGATACACACAATTGGAAAATATAGTATCTATATATTTAGACAAATCCTGAGCTTCTTATATATAAATACATAAAATAAAATGCCTAAACAATAATTTACAAAACTACATTGTTAAAATGGGATTTCAAAATGTGAAATCTATACACTTAATTTCCTGATTTTTCCATCATTGTTGCAAACACTAAGGTTTAAAAAATAATTAAAACAATACTTTGTAAGAACCATGTGTCAAGAATTCAAGTACCAAACTGCATACTTGTTAACTTGTTAGAGATCATTAAAATACAAAAGTTTAACAGGATGTCACAGTGAACACTGTATACAACTTTCCCTTAAAATAAATAGAATTTCCTTAAACACACACTGATACAAACATCTTTCTCTATAACAGTGCATATTTCCTGCTCAACAAATTCTTTACAAATAGTACCTATCAGTCACATGAGGTATCATTTATATGAAAAACACCCATTCACAGTCAAGCTAAGATAAGGACAAAATAAAGTAAGTCTTCCACAAATTAAAAGATCTAACCATAAGCAAACTGAAGACATGAAATTTGAAGACATGAAATTAAGCCTCCCAGTGAGCCCTTACAAATCATTGGCCTAAGAACTTGCAAGAAGTTGAGATCACAGGCAGTAGTTTTGAACTGTTCCTATAATCACATATTTCCTGGAAGCAAAGCTCTTTCTTTTCTAACCCAGCCAAAAGTTTCATTAGTATCTAATTACCCTTATTAAATCCCTTCATGATTAAAATGCCTGGAGGTCTATTTGTTATTTTTGTTTTTTACCAAACTATAATAGAAAATACCCTTCTCCTTTTCAAATGATTCCCACTAAGTATTTTACAATACCTTTTACAATAAAATTTGAATATTTTATACAAATATAAGTTATATAAAATACAAAACAGACTATACAACATAATGAGTCTTTCAGACTCTAGTTTTAATAGAAAACAATTCAATCCCCTTAATTATTAAGACCACTAAGTCTTTACTTCTCAGTGTACGTCCTTGTTCTGAGTGTGTGTGTGGGTTTCTTTGCCCCTGAAGTTACAAAGTAGGATTCATTGTGAAATGAGCCCTCAGAAGCTGACCAAGAAATATCAGTCCATATGCCTTGGGTTCTAGAATATTTTTTCCCTTAAACAATTCAGAAGTAGGGGTCAGAGCGATAACACAGCGGTAAGGCATTTGCCTTGCACGCGACCAACACAGGACGGATGGTGGTTCGAATCCTGACATCCCATATGGTCCCCTGAGCCTGCCAGGAGGAGCGCCACTGGATATGATCCCAAAAAAAAAAAAAAATCCCAATTCAGAAGTTACCAACCACAATCCTAGAGATACTCAAAAGCCAACAAATAGAACTGGGGGGGGGGGGCACTACAGCTATATGCAAAATTATTAAAATTAAAAATATTGTGGGGGCTGGAGTGATAGCACAGTGGTAGGGCATTTGCCTTGCACGCAGCCGATCCATATGGTCCCCCAAGCCAGGAGCAATTTCTGAGAGCACAGCCAGGAGTAACCCCTGAGTGTCACTGTGTGTGGCCCAAAAATAAAAAAAATTGAAGCTACTGTGATAAAATATAAAACAGTACATTGTAAAATTTGCAGAAAGATTCTCAAAAAGTGTCAAGAATTCAGATAAGCAATGCATTCCAGAGAAACACTTGAGTGCACTTTTGAAGATGAAATGAAGTTCATCAGATCATATGTGGAGATCATATTTGTCTTTTTGGGAGTATACCCAGTTGTTTTCAGTGTTTTTCCTGGTGTCTCTACACACAGGGATTACTTCTTACTGCGTTTGGAGGAACATATGTGGGGCTGGCTATCAAACTCATGTCATCTTCATGCAAAGCACGTGCCCTATTGGTAATATGATCTCTCTGCTGGCCCCAAAAAATAATTCTGGACAAAGAAAATATTAGGCTTAACATGAATGCATAAAATTTAAATGTTTTAGAAAGTGAAAGTAAGTCAGAACTTGCTATCTTGCCCCGAATTAAGAACCCTACAAAGAGTACCTACCATCCAACTAGGCCCCAGCTCGCCCTGAGAGGTCCCTGAAGGCCCTAGTTAGGCCTCAGAGGGCACCAACTCCAATCATTCAAACTCAAAGTATTTAGTAAGTACCTGGGAAGCTGGGCTTAGAACTTCCATCTCACCCACAGATCAGGACTCTGCAAAGCCCTCTGCCAATAATGTGGCCTCAAGTTTCTTCATTTCTTTGGATCTCACAACCTACTCACCTACACACCTACAAATACACACCTACACACACACACACACACACACACATAACACTGCCAGATTGCAACTGGCAATCAACTCTATATGACCTCTCTGATAAGGACTTAAGAGAGGAAATGTTGAGGGTGTTTCAGGAGTTCAAAGAAACATGGAACAGTCAATAAAACACAAATGTACCTGAGAGCAGAAATGAGAAAACTATAAGCAGAAATAATAGACCTAAAGAATTTGCTGGGCCGGGAGAGATAGCACAGCGGCATTTGCCTTGCAAGCAGCCGATCCAGGACCAAAGGTGGTTGGTTTGAATCCCGGTGTCCCATATGGTCCCCAGTGCCTGCCAGGAGCTATTTTTGAGCAGACAGCCAGGAGTAACCCCTGAGCACCGCCGGGTGTGGTCCAAAAACCAAAAAAAAAAAAAAAAAAAAAAAAAAAAAAATTGCTAAATAAAATGAGGTTTCAATGGGAAGTCTTAACAGTAGAGTAACAGTAAGCTGAGGACAAAATTATTGCGCTCCAAGATCAGATACAGAAAAACTCCAGGCAACAACAACAAAGACAAAAAAAGAAAAACCTCAAAATAAATTAACAGCAAAAAATGAACTGTACATGAATTCAAGAGGAACTACATAAGGATTATTGGGGTCCCAGAGGGACAAGAAAGCAACTATGAAGAAAAAGCAACAAAGACATTATTACTGAAAAATAGAGATAATGTCTTCCATAGAGGCAAGCTGGAGGGAAACTGAGGACATTGATGGTGGGAAATGTGCGCAGGTGAACTGATGAATATTGGACATTGTATGTCTGAAACTCAATCATGAATAACTTTGTAACTGTGTTCTCATAATGATTAAAAAATATTGCATAAAATATTTTTAAATTATGTAAAAGAACTGTCATTAAGTTTTACAACACACCTATCTAAAGGGAAAATAGGAGAATATAGTAAAAAAAAATTTAATGAAATGAACATGTCACCAAGAATACTTTATCCAGGCAGATTCTCATTCAGATTTGAAGGAAAGATTCAAAACTTCCTGGATAAACAACAATTCAGGAACTTCATAGACTCAAAGCCAACTTTTTGTTTTGTTTTGTTTTGTTTAGGAGCCATAACCAGCGATGCTCAGGGATTAAACCTGACTCGGCCATATGCAAGGCAAACACTGTAAGCTCCAGCCCCTAAAAACCAACTTGAAAAGAAATGAAGGGGCTACTTTAAGGTAAGACAAACCTTACAAATGTACCAAATTACTAAAGAAAAAAAAAACTTCATGATAATAATCTCTCTCAATGTCAATCATATAATCACCAATTAGGAGAGACAGACTGGCACAATGTATTAGAAAATTGAATCCGGGGGCCGGGCGGTGGCGCTGGAGGTAAGGTGCCTGCCTTGCCTGCGCTAACCTAGGACGGACCACGGTTCGATCCCCCGGTTCCCCATATGGTGCCCCGTGCCTGCCAGGAACGACTTCTGAGCGAATAGCCAGGAGTAACCCCTGAGCGTCACTGGGTGTGGTCCAAAAACCAAAAATAAAAAAAATTGAATCCAACACTTTGCAGCCTACAAGAAACACATGTGGATAGTCAGATAAAATATGACTCAAAGTCAAAGATTGGAAGACAAATCATCAAGCAAACAACTCCCTCAAAAAAGGGCTGGACAGGGTGTGATGGAGAGGAGAGAGATTTGGGACATTGGTATGGGGAATGTTGCACAGGTGAAGGGGGTGTTCTTTACATGACTGAAACTCAATCACAATCATAGTTGTAGTCAAGGTGTTTAAATAAAGATATTAATTTAAAAAGGGGGGGAGGTTGGAGTGGCCAATAAATTCTTTGGGCTATAAGAGACAGAAAGGGCCATTTCTTTTTCATTTTTCTTTTTTGATGGGGTATGGAAGATGCCACATCCAGCTGTATTCAGGGCTTAACTCTGGTCTCTGTGCTCAGGGATCACTCTTTTTTTTTTTTTTTTTTTTTTTTTTTTGGTTTTTGGGCCACACCCGGTGACGCTCAGGGTTACTCCTGGCTATTCGCTCAGAAGTCGCTCCTGGCAGGCACGGGGGGAACATATGGGGATTGAACCGCGGTCCGTCCTAGAACCGCGGTCCGTCCTAGGTTAGCGCAGGCACCTTACCTCCAGCGCCACCTCCCGGCCCCAGGGATCACTCTTGGCGGGACTCAGGAACACACTGGGTAGAGGGGACAACCAGGGATCAAATCCAAGTAGACTACATGCAAAGCAAATGCCCTACCTGCTATGTAATTGCTCCTGTCCTCAAGAGGGTCATTTCTCAATAGTCAAGGGATGTGTACATCAGAAAAAAACCAGTATTAAACATATACACACACATAATAAGAGAACAATAAAGTACTGAAGTTGGAAACTTCAATACTGCTTTATCACCTTCTAACAAATCAATCAAAAACTCGGCAAGAAGAGGCCAGAGCAATAGCACAGAGGGTAGGGCATTTGCTTTGCACGTGGCCAACCCAGGTTTGATCCCCAGTGTATTACATGATCCCCCCCAAATCCCTAGGAACCACTAGATGTGGGTTCAAAAACAAAAGCAAACAAGCAAAACTCAGCAGGAAATACTGACTCTGAAAGAAGATGTTGGGCCTCACTCAGTAGTACTCAGGGATTATTCTTGACTACTGAGAGGTCACCTCAGCTGATATTTAGGTTGGCATCTGGATCAGTTGCATGCAAAGCGAGTGCCTAACCCCCTGTACTATCTATCTCTCTGGCCCCTAAAATCACTTTTTTTGAAGTCAGTTTTCAGTATTTTTACTGAGATTTGTTAAGGAGGAAAAACTAGGATGTTAGAATTAGTACAAAGTTAGAAAACTGTCTTAAATATTAAAGCAGTCATGGTTTCTCAGTAGAGTACAGCATTGAAGGGAATTTATGTATTATGTATATGTGTGTACACACAATCTCAATACCAGGACACAATTTTACATGGATTCCTTTCCCTTTTTTTGGGGGGGGAAACACCCATTTGACGTTCAGGGGTTACTCCTGGCTATGCACTCAGAAATTGCTCCTGGCTTGGCGGGGGACCATCCTAAGTCCGTCCTAGGCTAGTGCTAGCAAGGCAGATGCCTTACCTCTAGTACCACTTCTCTAGACCCATTAATTCCTTTCCTTTTTGAGGAAAATTCATTTGGGGGGGGGGGTGGAGGGCCAGACACGGCAGTGCTCAGAGGTTATACCTGGCTATCTGCTCAGAAAAAGCTCCTGGCAGGCACAGGGACCATATGGGACGTCAGGATTCAAACCAACCACCTTAGGTACTGAGTTGGCTGCTTGCAAGGCAAACACCACTGTGCTCTCTCTCTCTGGCCCCTGGAAAATTCAATTTTTAAGGAATAGGGGCACACCTAGCAATGTTCAGGGATAGCTTCTGGCTTTGAATTTAGGAATTACTCCAGATGGTGCTGGGGGGATCATATGGGATGCCAGGAATTGTTGAAACCTGGTTTGCCATGTATCCAAATACTAAGGTATGCTTGACACAATAGAGCTGTCTCTCTGATCCTAGGAGGAATATTTTTATAAGAAAGATGTCCATGGAGTCAGAACGATGGCGCAAGGGGCAGGGCATCTGCCTTGCCCAGGCTAACCTAGGACAGACCTCGGTTCAATCTCCTGGCATCCCATGTGGTCCCCCAAGCCAGGAACAATTTCTGAGCACATAGCCAGGAGTAACCCCTGAGCATCACCAGAGGTGGCCCAAAAAACAAAAGGAAGGAAGGAAGGAAGGAAGGAAGGAAGGAAGGAAGGAAGGAAGGAAGGAAGGAAGGAAGGAAGGAAGGAAAGAAGGAAGGAAGGAAGAAAGAAAGAAAGAAATTGAGGCACTTTTCCTGCATGTTACCAATATTACTTCAATCCTCAATACTGCTTATGATCCCTGAAACATGAGATGAACTGAGTGTCAGGAATAAGCCATGAGCAAAACTGAATGGTGGTCCAAATTCTCAACTAAAGTGTATTCTGCAAGTTTCATTTTGAAGACTTTCTTTGTTTTCTGGAAACATCCTACAGTATTCAGGGGTTACTCCAAGTTCTGTGGTTAGGAACCACTACTAGCAATGTGCAGTGGACCGTGCAGTGCAAAGTATTGAAACCCAGTCTCCTATATACAAACATGGACTCAGACGTTGTGTTAACTCACAAACCCAAACTTTCCATGTTGTATAGTGCGTGCAAACCAAAATAATTGAATTGTAACACAATGTGGGTTGATAAACCAGTATAGAAAAAAATAAAGTTTACATATTAGTGACAGTACATCTTTTAATGACAGAAATTAAAAACTAGGTTTATAAGAATTTACAGTTTCCTTTATGTCCACAAGAGGGAGCAAGCATTTAGCACATCTTTCGTAGAATTTCTTTTTTTTCTTTTTTTTTTTTTTTTTTCCGGTTTTTGGTTTTTGGGTCACACCCGGCAGCGCTCAGGGGCCACTCCTGGCTCTATGCTCAGAAATCGCCCCCGACAGGCTCCAGGGACCATATGAGATCCTTCTGCATGCAAGACAAATGCCATACCGCTGTGCTATCACTCCGGCCCCAGAGAATTTCTTACTAACACAAAAAATTTAGAAGATGATAATTTGAAAATTTTATAATAAAAAAAAAAAACCTATTCAAGAATACTCAAACTTAGTAGATAAGATATTGAGTATCTACTAAGCCTAAAAAAATTGACTGGAAATACAGTGGGTAAGGGGCCAGAGCAATTGTATTGTGTGTAGGGCATTTGCCTTATACTCATTCAATCCCTAGTACCCTATATGGTCTTCCAAGCCACCAGAAGTGGTCCCTGAGCAGAGCCAGGAATAAGCCCTAAGCACAGCCAAGAGCAAGTCCCAACCACTGCAAGATGTATCCCAAAAACAAAAAGAGAGAGATTTTCAGGATCCACAGCATCTGAGAAAATAAACTGCATCTAGAGATTTTTAAAATTTCTTAATAAACACAAATAAGGAATACTGGGGCCAGGGTAACAGCATAGCAGTAGGGCATTTGCCTTGCACACAGCCAATCTTGAATGGACCCGATTTTGATTCCCAGCATTCCATAGGGTCCCCCAGCCTGCCAGGAGTGATTTCTGAGTGCAGAGCCAGGTATGGCCCAAAATACAAAATAAAAAAAAAAAAGAAAGAAAGAAAGAAAAAGAAATACTTTGGATTTGATAGCTTTCTACAATACAATTTTTAATTAAGTCATCAACTATAAAAAATGAAGTACAAATATTAGTAATTTATCATATTCTATAATTTAAGAGGTACAGTATGCACAATATTATTTTTAAAAGATCATAGTAGACTATAAGATGCCAATATTGTTTTTCTATAGATATACTTCAATTATCTAAGTCATATTATCTTTTGCAGTTAGATTAATAAAAATATAGGTATGTTCAAATTTACAAGAATTGGGGCCGGAGAGATAGCATGAAGGTAAGGCGTTTGCTTTTCATGCAGATCATCGGTTCGAATCCCGGCACCCATATGGTCCCCTGAGCCTGCCAGGAGTGATTTCTGAGCATGGAGCCAGGAGTAACCCCTGAGTACTGCTGGGTGTGACCCAAAAACCACAAAAAAAAAAAAAATATTACAAGAATTTGGAGAATAATAATAGTATTTAGAGAGAAGAACACCTTTAAAATTAAGGAAAGGCTAGGAATAGCTCCACAGGTTAGAGTGTGTGTGTTTTGTATGGAGGATCCTCTACCACGAGTAAAGTGACACTCACCCAAAATAAAAAGCATTAATGAAAGATACAGGGATGTGGTTCAGTGAATGTAGAATGCATACTTTGCATGCTTGAGGTCAAAAGTTCAATTCCAGGCACCACCAACCCACATCACCAAATGAGATCCACAACAAGGTCAACCCCTAGCACACCACAACAAAGTGCACAAGCACCACAACCAAGGGAACAGTCCCCCAACATACCACAACAAAGTGTGCAGGTATGATATCAACAACAAATTCTCTCAGACTTATATTCTTAAACTGTCTCTTTAAAAATAAAAAAACTTTAACACATAACTTTACTAGATATAAAATTCTAATTTGATCTTTTTTTTATAGTGCTTTAATGATACTTCATTGTCACTGAGAGTCATTGAAGTGTGCCTGCCTATAGTAAGTAAACACAACCACAGGAAAACAACCAACTGATGAGTGATAGAAAGAAAAATAAATGGCAAACTAGGATTCAGATAAATGACCTAATGATAAGATAATTGCCTTCATTACTCAGGGAAAAAAAAAGCCTGTATTAGTCAGTAAATCAGTAAGTTACAAAGAGGGAAAAATTTACTAAGCCATATTAGCTACTTTATGATGTAGTGATAGTCTAGTAATAAAGTTCTGCCTACAATAATAATAATATAACAGTAAAAATAGTATTATTATTATTAATAATAATAATAATGTCCTATCTACATTACCTTGTATAATACAGAAACCAGAGTGGGTATTCAATAAATTTTTATCAAGAGGCCAGAGAGAGATAGTACAGAGGATAAGGTACTTGCTTTGAATCTCACTAACCCTGGTTCAAATCCCTGACATCATATATGGTCACCAGAGCACCTTCCAGGGTCATTCCTGAACATAGAACCAGGAATATCAAAAAAGCACTGCTGAATATAGTACAAAAATATTATCAAGTAAAAATATGACTAAAAACCAGTATAAGTCATACATAAATCTGATAATCTATGATTCTTATGGTATATGTTGAGTCTTTCAGATACCTGTTGAAAAATTATATACTTTTAGTGAGGCTAGAGTAGGACTACAGCAAGTAGGGCATTTGTTTTGCAAGCAAGCAGATGACCTGGTTTCGATCTCTAGTATCCCATATGGTCCCTGGAGCCTACCAGATGTAATTTCAGAGTGCAGAGCCAAAAACTAGAGTGCAGAACCAGAGTTCCGTGCTGTTGGGTGTGGCCAAAATTAAAAGGGAAAAATTATATACTTTTAGTATATGCAAGTTCCAAAGTATTAGAATTAGGACTGGAGTCACAATATTTCAAATTATCAAATTACTAAGTGAGTACAAGAGGTAGGATACTTGTCTTGTACACAGTTGACCTGGGTTCAATCTCTGGTATCCCCTATGGTTCACCAAGCACCCCCAAAAATGATCCCAGAGCATAAAGCTAGGTCTTAAACACAAGTAGTTGAAGCACAAACCAAAAATAAATAGCTTAAAATAAATAAAGACAAAATAAAAGCCCAGCTTTTAAAAAATAGAAATAAATGTCGTGTTGGGCAAACTAACAAGAATTACTATCTAGAAATACTAAAGCAGTAGTAGAACAGCAAGGGCTCTTCAGTTTCATTCATACTTTCCCGAGACCTGTTGCAACTGCAACTGTGCAAAGTCCTCTGGCCAAAAAATAATTCACTGTAACAATATTCATGAAGACATTCTAGAAACTCTGTATATATAGCTACCAAGTCCTAAGACCAGAGAGACATGTCATCTTTGCCCTTTCACCAAAAGATGACTCAAATGTTAAGTCAGCAGCATACACCTCCTGTATAAACCTCCTGGAAATGCTTAAGTTCTTTTAATTTTCTTTCTCTTTCACTCTACTCTCTTTCATACACACAATACATACTATTCACATATAGACACACATATAATGAGTTATAATATGCAACATATATGTGCACATATATACACATTATGCCCACAGAGTGTTTCTTGGTGGGTTGTTACATTTATTTTGCAATACCCATATAACGTAGGTGTCTGGAACATCTGAGCCACATCCCTGGCCCCTACACCATTTTATTGTTTCTAAGTAAAGAAATTAAAATGCTTTTGTCTAGTCATCATATTAAATTACTCCAGCACAATGGACAGATTTTATAATATTACAATATCTTTAACCTTTTTTATTAATATTTTTTTATTTTGATCATAGTGGCTTACATATCTTTCACATTAGCATTTTAGGTACATATTAACATTGAATCAGGGGAATACCCACCACCAGGTTTGCCCTCCCACCTTCCCCATTTCCTTTCTACATCCCATATCCTCCACCATCACCCCCAGGCCGCTAGAGTAGGTGGACCCCTCTTTGACTAGCTTACTATTGGTGATCATACATCTGTTTGGTCCTGGTGCCCTCCCTTGTTCCTCCCTCTATTTGAGAGGCTAAGCGAGATAAATTGAGTTATGTGGTTTTGTTTGAGGGAAAGAAAAGCCATAGAGTGGGGTAAAGATTAAGCAAAAAAAGAATTAATAATAAAATAAAATAAAATAGGGCCCGGGAGATAGTAGGAAGGTAAGACGTTTGCCTTTCATGCAAAGGTCATCGGTTCGAATCACGGTGCCCCATATGGTCCCCCGTGCCTGCCAGGAGCAATTTCTGAGCATGGAGCCAGGAATAACCCCTGAGCGCTGCCGGGTGTGACCCAAAAACAAAACAAACAAAAAAAAAAACCAAACAAATAAAATAAAATAAAATAAAATAAAGATATTCTGGAAATGGGTGGAGTCCTTCTAGTGGTTATCAGCCTCAGTTTGAGAGAGGACATGAAAAATGTAATTGAAACACCATAACAATACAAAAATAAGTGTCAAATTAGATATCCGGTGAGCCCTACAGCAATAAAGAGACGCACCACGCAATAGTCTCAGTTCTGAATTCAAATCATGCTGGAGTGCAAGGAAAAAAAAAGAGAGAAAGAGAGAAAGATAAGTAAAATAATATGAAATACAATTTTACATATTTTACACATATATCTTTGCACTTATTTATTCAGTATCTCTATTTTCTTTAAGAAAACCATATTTAAATATAACCATTACATGAAGTTCTATAGAGACAATAAGTGCAGAATAAAAAGTATAAAGTCATTACAAAACAGGCTGTATTAATATGCATCCAAAAACTATATATTATAAAAAAAGTATACATTATGTAATTGGCCTTTCCTTTTTGCTTAATACATCTGTTGTATCTTTTCAGGTTTTAATTTTTTTTAAATACTGGTTACAAAGTGAAAAGGCTGTTACTATCTCTTTGCCAAAATAGTTATATCTTCAGTTACTAAGTTTGAGGGCATGAAGTTAATTTGTTACAAGTTTCAAGCTTTTGTCTTGGTAAGAATTCTGATTACTTTAAGCTTTTGTTGGTTGGTTGGTTGGTTGGTTGGTTGGTTTTCTGGGGTGGGGGGATACCTGGCAGCATTGAGGGGTTATTCTTGGCTCTGCACTCAGAAATCGCTCCTGGCTCAGGGGACCATATAGAATGCTGGGGATCGAACCCGAGTCCGTCCAGGTATGTGGAAGGCAAACGCCCTACCACTTGTTACCACTTTGGTCCCAAGAATTCTAATTACTTTTAAAAAATTCTTATTCCAAGATAACAGCTAAGATATTTTACAAATACAAATTTTTAAAAATTTAAATTTTTTTCAGAAACAACATAATTTACATTAACCAACTATTTTGGTAAAATGCCATGATTATATGACTTAATATTAGTTATGATATATATATGATTGTTTTGTTTTTGGTTTTGGTTTTGGTTTCTGGTATTGCTCACTGATATTGGTCACACCTGGTGGTTACTATTGGTTCTGCAGGGCCAGAACGGATCAACCCCTGTCAGTGCTGGAGGGACCATATGGACTGCTGAGTATCTAATCTGGGTTGGCGGCATGCCCTACCCATCATACTATCGCTCTGGCATCTTCATATGAATCTTATCAGTATTCTTCTAACCCTACAGTACAATAGAACATGAAAATATTATAAGCAGAGTTTTCTCTTTTTTTTTGGTTTTTGGGCCACACCCGGCGGTGCTCAGGGGTTACTCCTGGCTGTCTGCTCAGAAATAGCTCCTGGCAGGCACGGCGGACCATATGGGACACCGGGATTCGAACCAACCACCTTTGGTCCTGGATCGGCTCCTTGCAAGGCAAACGCCGCTGTGCTATCTCTACGGGCCCATAAGCAGAGTTTTCAATTGCCTGAAACCATCTTTATTTTAGCACAATGTCATTCTTACATATAACAATCTTCAAGTATTTAAAAAATTAGTTGTTCACAGTAAAGTGAACAGTAATTAATAGGGTATCTCTTCTAATCTTGTTTCACTCCTCATGAGCCCCTCTTTTAGATTACTCTGAAGTGAGTCATCATCTCATTCATCCATAAATGTTTCAGTATATATAATAAAATGTAAGAACAAAAGATCCCTTTCTAAAAAATAACCCCATATATTATCACAGTTAGATTTTAAATTAATTTCAGAGGGCCGGAGTAATAACACAGCAGGTAGGGCATTTGCCTTGTATGCAGCCAGCCCACGTTTGATCCTCAACATCTCATCTGGTCACCCAAGCCTACCAGGAGTGATTTCTAAGCACAGAACCAGGAATAACTTCTGAGTGCTGCCCAATGTAATTCAAAAAATAAAATAAATAAATGAAGTATAATAAAACGTTTAATTAATTTCATTCAATACCCAGTCAGCTCTGACAAACTATTTCTTACATTATTCCAAAATAGGGGGCTGGAGAGATAGCATGAAGGTAAGGCATTTGCCTTACATGCAGAAGGACGGTGGTTCGAATCCTGGCATCCCATATGGTCCCCCGAGCCTGTCAGGAGCGATTTTTGAGTGTAGAGCCAGGAGTAACCGTGAGTGCTATTGGGTGTACCCCAAAAACAAAATAAACAAGCAAAAACATTATTCCAAAATAATCACCAAAAAATGTTTTCTCTTGGGCCGAAGTGATAGCACGAAGTAGGGCATTTGCTTTGCATAAGGCTGACCCAGCCAGGTTCAATTCCCGATATGCCATAAGGTTCTCAGAGCCAATAGTTATTGCTAAAAGCAGAGCCAGGAGCAACTCCTAAGCACTGCTGGTTGTGGCCCAAATCACACATCCCCAAAAAAGTTTTCCCCTTCGTTTTCTTATTTTCTTTTTTCTTTTTTTTTGGGGGGGGGTCACACCCAGTGACGCTCAGGGGTTACTCCTGGCTATGCGCTCAGAAGTCGCCCCTGGCCTGGGGGACCATATGGGGCACGGGGGATCGAACCTCGGTCTGTCCAAGGCTAGCGCGGTAAGGCAGGCACCTTACCTTCAGCGCCACCACCCGGCCCCTTATTTTCTTTTTTCTTCATAAGTTTTCCCCTTCTAGTACATAATATAACAAAGCTGTTAATGTAATACAATAAAAGCAAAGTTCATATATCTAGATTTAAAGCCATCTAGCCTTAACTGGTACCAATTATTTTTTAAATCATTTTTTGACACAATGTCATTACTTCTTTTCCAAGTTACGTAAGTTACATTCCTAAGACCATAGAATACATCTCTAACTCAAAGTACTCCCAAAAAAATAAAATAAAATTTCTCATAAATATCTATACTAAGATAATACTAAGGTAAGATATAAAAGTTTGAAAACAATTTCAGGAATGGGAAAAAATAATACAGCAGTAAGGTGCTTGTCTTTCACATGGCTGACCCAAAGTTCAATCCTGAGCTTCCTATATAGATCTCTGAGCCCTAGCAAGGAATTATTCCAGAGTACAGAGCCAAGAGTAGCCATGAGCATTGCCTGGTGTGGTTCTCCCCATCCCCAAAATAATTACAATGACAGGATAACCTCTTACTCAAGATATCCAAATAGCAACCATTGACACATATATGTTCAAGGTAAGTAACCCACCATATTCCCCATTTTTTATTCTTTCAATGTCGCTTTTAGCTCAAGTAAAACCAGGAAAAATAGGGAACACTTTTTACTATCTTTTTTCTTTATGTCTCACAAAACTATAATAGGATGAATTTTTGTTGTTTTGTTTGGTTTGGTTTGGTGTGGGGTCACACCTGGCAGAGCTCAGGGGTTACTTCAGGCTCTGCACTCAGAAATAACCTCTGGCAGGCATACGGGACCACATGGGATACTAGGATTCAAACCACCAGCCTTCTGCATGCAAGGTAAATGCCCTACCTACATGCTATCTCTCCAGCCCCAATAAAAAAGGGTAAGACTTTGATAAACTTTAAAGGCACTCATATAAAGTACAATAATGATTATATTTTTCTATCACTACAGTTAAAGAACAGAGAAAGGAAAACATGTTCATACATCCATGGCAAGTGGGAAGAAAAGATCCAAAGAAAAGCAAGTAACAGTCTTATAACTTCTTTGAATTTCCATTTCTATTTAATATTCATACCTATGACAAATATTTTCCTGTTTGGGGGCCACACCACAGTTGAGTCAGGGCTTATGTCTGGCTCTGTGCTCAAAAATATCCTGGAGAAGAATTTGGAGTGCCAGAGATTGAACCTGGATCAGTCACCTGCAAGGCAAGCTCCTTACCCAATGTATTATTTCTCTAGCTAGGAAAAGTGTCCAATGGAAAGGGGGAAAAGCAAGCTTTTCTCTTTAAGGTATTGGAATAACAAGAAAATGTGCATATTTGTCTTCCCTAGGTACAAACTATATTTTTATATATGTATATATATATCATAATCATTTAAGAAATACGAAGAGACCCTTTTCCACTCTGAAGAGACCCATGTTCTCTCCTGAACATGCATATCTCATTTCCTCTCCCAAAAACACCTCTCTAAATTTCTTTCAATACAACTATTTTGCTGAAAGGAGAGAGAGAGGGAGAGAGAGACAGAGACAGAGGCAGAGAGAGGTGAATATAGAGGCCAGAGCAATAGTACAATGGGTAATACTCTTGCCTTACACATGTCTAACCTTAGTTCAATCCCCAGAATCCCATATGGTCTCCAAATCTACCAGGAGAAATCCATGAATGCACAAGCCAAGGGTAAGTCCTGAGCACCACTGTGAGGTCCAAACTAAAAAAAGGTGTGAGCATTAAGAAAAGCTCGCTTCGGCAGCACATATACTAAAATTAGAACGATACAGAGAATGACAGGCAAATTCGTGAAGCGTTCCATATTTAACAACAACAACAACAACAACAACAAAAATAGGGGCCGGAGAAATAGCACAGCAGTGTTTGCCTTGCAAGCAACCGATCCAGGACCTAAGGTGGTTGGTTTGAATCCCGGCATCCCATATGGTCCCCCGTGCCTGCCAGAAGCTATTTCTGAGTAGACAGCCAGAAGTAATCCCTGAGCACTGCCGGGTGTGCCCCCCCCCCAAAAAAAAGAAAAGAAAAAGAAACCTGACTTTAGAGTAGAGCAAACCTGTTTCCAGCCTTGTTACATGTACCTGTCATTATGTAATTTCCTGACTTATTTATAGTTCAGCTTTATCATCCATAAAACAAGAATAATAACAGCTACCGCAGAAAAATATTATATGCCAACTAGATAATGCAGATAAAATACCACAAAAGCTAGCAGAAAGTAATGTCCAATAAATGTACTAATAGTTATTATAACTACCATCTCTGAGATCTATAAAGGTCACTAAGTTAACAATTTCATTGGCACTGGAGAAAGACTCCAGACTCCCCAATCAAGAACACAGCAAACAGTAACTAGAATCAGTATTTTCTTATACTGGTTCCAAATTCTTTTCCCACAGGATAATACAGAGTCAGGCAACATCTGTACACACAGTACACTACAGAACCTAAGCTACGAAATGTGTATTTTTATCATGGATTTTAAGTATGTCTACCCTCATGTTACAGGTAAAAAAAAAAAAAAAAAAACTTTTTATCTCTCAGACATAAGCAAACTTGTCCTTGAGAGCATTTAGGTCAGCTTCAATTCACTGACCAGAATTCTTATGGGTTATAAAATGGCTCAGGCATTTTCCTTGTGTTCCATGGCAGTTTGTATACCTGTTAAATATATCCTTTCTTTTTTTGGTTTATTAATGCACTGGGCTAAGTAGAAAGAAATTTAAGGAGAAATCCACCACTTTCTGAGGATGATCATGGTGTCTTATGAGATTTCTTGATTTCCTTTTTGTGTAGGATCCAGAGGAATTTGGTTGAAATCATTTCTGAAGGTTGGCTGGATTCTCTTGCTCAGAGTCCTGTTAATAGCTGCCTTAATTAAATGCTATATGAAACAAATTGGATAGGTTTAGTCTCAACCTCTGTAAGTCAGATCAATCAGTGTCTAGTGGAGTAAAAAACATAAAAAACAACAGCCAGTATGGTTAGATGTGAGGAGGAAGCTGTACTTCCGGGTAATATTTGTGCGTTGTAATCGTGCATATTTCATGATTAGAAGCTTTTTTTTTCCAGAATATCTTATCAAGAGTGTTGTGGAAAAAAATTAAAATAAAAAAATAAAGTGTTGTGGAACTACCTAACGTAGTTTCTTTCCAAAGTCCAAGGCATATGACTGATCACTTCAGTCAATACGTCAAAGAACAAATTTCAAACCACTGCCCACTGACCCCATTTCAAATCCTGAGCACTAAGTATGACTCCCCAAGAACTACCAGGGGTCACTTATAAGCTCAGGTGTATCCAAACAACTCCCTCCCTGCAAAATAAAGAGTAGGGTTGTTTTGAAATTATTGGATCCTTCTAAGAAGAGCCTACATCAATCCTGGAGACAGTGTCAACCTGTGCCACAGTATAGCAACCCAACTCAGTTTCAATAACTGAATCTATTTTTGTTTTTTCCTCTTTTATTTCCATTTGAGCACCATGATTTGCAATAATATTAATATTTTAAGAATAGGATGTAAAAAAAAAAAGATTATTAGAATGTACCTGTACCACATACCCACTACTAGAGTGCCAACATCCCTCCACCACTATTTCTAAGTCCCTTCTTGTTTCCCCACCCTCAGCAAACTCTGTTCTATAGGAAGCTTCTTAAGGTCTAGTTTGAATTCTGTTTATTCCTTTACTATGCTTTTTTTACACTCGACCTACAGTACGATGGTTTCAGTATTTGTTCTTCTCCCTCTCACTCACTTTTTCTTATGTGTTTTATTTTGGGGCACACCCACTGATGCTCAGCAGTTACTCCTGTTTCTGCATTCAGGAATCACTCCTGGCAGACTGAGGGGAGCATATTGGATACCAGGGATCCAACCTAGGTTGGTCACGTACAAGACAAGTGTCATACCAACTGTACTATTTCCACAACCCCACCCTGACTCACTTTACTCAGCATAATGCCCTTCAGTTCAGTTCCATCCAAATTGTAGAAAAGTGTGAATTCATTTTTCCTATTACTAAGTAAAATTCCGTTGTTTGTACACACATACACACACACACACACACAATTTTTTTATATCTGCTCAGTGACTTTGAGCATTGGAATTGTTTCCAGATTTTAGCTATTATGAACAGCTCTATTGTTTGTTTCTGAAAGGACTGAATAAGACAATCAATTCAAACTGTTTACACAGTTACCAGTAACCTAACAGAATCTCGTATGAGTCTATAAATTTGTGGCAGGTGATAGCAGTATTTTACACAGCTGGTACAGCTGATATCAAGTCTTGTTTTCAAGTCTTTCCAAGTCTTGTTGTTTTTTTCAGTAAAGTTATTGGGAACGACAATCAAATAGCAATCATAGTTACCTAATGTAGGATCATAGACCCAGCAGTCAACTGAATTCAATGACCCATCAACAAATTTGGCAAAGCTGCATCAGCATTTTCTTTCATGAGAAAAACTCTGAGTGTAAATGACAAACAGCATTAATCATGATGTCTTTCCTTTCCTAAAACCTAAAATGGTATAAGATATTCCCATCCCAGTTAGACTGTCGTTCTTACCCCAGTGACAGACAGAATCATTTTGTTCCACTTCAGTAATTGTTTCTTTATTTTGTTTCTAACCATCGCACATTCATACTCAGGATTGTCATCTAAGAGACAAGAATCCTATGAAATTTTTTTAAGAACTACAGGAACCCATTTATGATTCCCACTGTCTCACACAGGCCACTCTTCAAAGGCTCCAAAAGCAATGTACTCAACAAAGTAGTCATTATCCTTATGATCTAAGACCATATCAAACCTACAAAAGAATGCAAGTGGCTGAACCAGAATTACATTTTAGTTCCTTGAACAACCTTTTGACATGCTGCCATTAAGATACTAATATATGGGGGCTGGGCGGTGGCGCTGGAGGTAAGGTGCCTCCCTTGCCTGTGCTTGCCTACGACGGACCGAGGTTCGATCCCCTGGGTTTCATATGGTTCCCCAAGCCAGGAGCGACTTCTGAGCGAATAGCCAGGAGTAACCCCTGAGCATCACCGGGTGTGGCCCAAAAACCAAAAA
>PVKC010014606.1:0-21933 GCA_004027635.1 Crocidura indochinensis | reverse complement strand
GATCTTCCAAATGGTGCTCAGGGGGCCAGGATCACTTCTGGCAATTCTGGACTTCAGTTGGCTATGGTAGTTGTATGAGAGAACCTGAGGATACCATGCTGAGGTGCTGGTGCTGAAGATTACCACGACTGCCACTTGCAGCATCTAGAAGCCTCCAGGGCTCCTACTAGTGATGTTGGGGCCTCTAGAGCTTTACTTCCCAATGCTTGGGAGACCATATGGTGTCCCATATAGGTAAGGCATGAACATTATCACCTGTACTATCCTTCTAGCAGTAATAGTTTAATTAAAAATATTTTATAGCCAATTAAAAAGCTTATAGTGTTTTTGTCAGATTTGGAATAGCTTAAAATTTATAGGAATTGAGCATTTTTATTAGTGTAGTAAACAATTTAAAATCTAGTAATTTATCATTTTATATGTATGTCTTTCTAAACGATCATTTTGGCCTTGATTTTTTTTTGATTCTTGATGTTCTTGATATTCATGAATCTTGATGGGAAATTCTCTAGCTATCATTTAAAAATTTTTCTTTGCTATTTTTCTTTTGTATGCATTGAATACTTGTTATTTTAATGTAGTAGAAAGAGGAAATAAAGAGGAAAGTGTCTGAATGTTACAATTTTGATATTAAGCAGTTCTGACAAAAGTAACCAAAAGCTTGCCAAATAATAGAAATTCACTGTATAGAAAAGACATTGCTTGTAGCTAATATTTTTGCTTTAATTTGGTAATATTGGGAAAACTAGGGATTGGAAGAAGAAAGAATGGTAGATATGTACCCATTCTCTTTCAGAAAACCCTCTTGCTTATTGTTCAGATTTGTCAACTATTATTAGTAAATCACCAGAGTTGCACGGTGTGAATTACTTTTGCTTCTGTATTACCAATTACATAATCTGTTCATTTGTGATCTGTTGTTGGGGATTTAAAGAAATGTTTATCTTCCTATTATTCTTGTCTCTAGCACCTGGAATAGTTGCCTTTATGCAGGTGGGCCCAATAATAAGTATATTAAAGAAGAATGCATCAAAGAATAAGTATTTTTTTCTATCAAATATTGAAATGAGCATTTGAAAACATAAAATGTTGAGTAGAGTAGTGAATCTTTATGCACCTGTTACCTATTTTTTGTTATTTTGGGCCACACCTGCCAACACTTGGGGCTTACTCCTGGCTCTACACTCAGAAATTACTCCTGACATTGCTTGGGGGAATCATCTGGGATGTGGGAGATCAAACCCTGGCTGGCCTCAAGCAAGGCAAATGCCCTACCCGCTGTGCTATTGCTCCAGCCCCCTGTTACCTATTTTAAATAGGTAACATATCTCCAGCTTTACTTCATTTGTGCCTTTGTTTCCTATACCTTTCCCCTAAGTTATGTTGAAGTGTTTCTTGTACATTGTGTCATTTTATTTGTAAATATATACTTATATATGCATACGAATGTGTGTATGTATACATATTATATTACAAGAGATATAATAAGAGAAGGAAGAGGAGAGAGAAAATAAGACACTTTTTTTTTTACCATGTTCATGATGTATACAGCTGTACTCGGGCCACTCTGAGCTTGTACTCAGGCCATTCTGAGCTTGAGGGGTCATGATAAAACTGAGATCAAATTGGGCCTTCTATATGAAAATTTTGTGGTTATAGTCTACAGAATAATTACTTCTCTCCAGCTTTCATTTCTGTTTTAATGTAGCCGTAATGTTACCATTACACCAGAAAATTAATCTGTTTTGGGAAGAATCTAGGATCATTGGTGGAAGAATAGTGTCATGAGGTGATGGATTAGAGGTAGGAATATTTTATACCTGTAACCATATTGTAAATAAAAATGTAAAGAAATTAATTTTTTCAGTACAATAATTAAGTATCCAAATAATCATCATGTTTTTCCCGTCGTCTCATAAAGGCCTTTTGCATTATTGTTTGTATGAGTCAAACTATTTCTAAATATCTAAAGACCTTATCTAAATAAGGCCCACAGAAACATAAATGTATATTAAATATTATTTAATCTGTAGTTTTTTTCCTTCTCTCCTCTCTTGTAATGCCTTTAGTGAATAAATGGTTAGTTGAAGGTTGTCTGACAGGATTTGATCACATTTTGTACTTTGCAGAATGTGACTTTGACAAGTTCTTTGTCCTATGTTCTTTCCTTTGAGCTGGTAATTAAATTCAGAGGTCTGATCAGACTTGAGGTATTTGAAAATCCAATTTTTATAAAACCATTTTGAGGGGCTGGGGCAATAGTACAGCATGTAGGGTGTTTGCCTTGCATGTGGCCGAACTGGGTTTGATCCTTTGCATCCCATATTGTCCCCTGAGCACTGCTAGGAGTGACCTAAAAAGCAAAGCAAAACAAAACAAAACAACACAACACAAAACAAAACAAAACAAAAATAAACCACTTTAAAAGAATGTTTTAGAGTTACTGTTTATCCTTCTATATAAAGTCACACAATACATTTAAAAATTTTTTTTCTGTGGTGGTGAAACTGATCATTGGAAGTTAAGAGTCAAATATCATCAACTCTATCAATTCTTTGTCAAACTTTTTTCTTTCTTTTTTTTTTGGGGGGGGTTTTTGGGTCACACCTGGCAGTTATCTGGAATTGGTTACTCCTGGCTCTGCTCAGAAATCGCTCCTGGTTGGCTCAGGAGACCACATGAGATGCAGGGATTTGAACCACCATCTCTCCTGGATCAACTGCGTGCAAGGCATATACCCTACCGTTGTGCTATCTCTCCTCCCCCATTGTCAATTTTTTTTATTGGATTTTTCATGAACCATTCATTATTGTTGCTTTGTAATATTATTTTCTTAGAAGTTTCAAGTTAGCATTCTAATTTTAATACTTTATTTTGTTCATATAAAGAATTTTGCTTTAGCAGAATATTGTTTCTTCATGTAGTTTGTACAGAAAAGGCAGAATAAATAAACTCTGGGCTTATTCTTATTTGCCACTTTTAGATTGAACTGGTTCCCTGACATCTCCCATAAGTGAATTCTTTTTTCTTTTTGTGCCACCGCAGGGGTCTCAAAAGGGCCCTCCATACAACATTTTGTGGCCCTACCCTAGAGGAATTTTTTTTGTTTTGTTTTGCTTTAGTTGTTTGGGTCACACCCCCCAATGTTCAGGGCTTACTATTGACTTTGCACTCAAGGATTACCCCGACTTTGCCTCCTGCGGTCCCCAGGTAAATTGAGTTTGAGACCCCTTAGTAAGGGGTTACTTCTAGCTATGCGCTCAGAAATCGCCCCTAGTTTGGGGGACCGTATGGGATGCGGGGGTGGGTGGGGATTGAACCAAGGGCCATTCTAGATCAGCTGTGTACAAGCCAAATACCCTACCTCTGTGCTATCGCTCCGGCCCCTTAAGTGAAATTTTTTAAAAATTTATTTTCTGTTTATTTTTGGGCCCTTCCTGGAGGAGCTCAGAGGGTACTCTTGATGTATGTTAAGAGTATTGCTGCTGGGAATACGTGATTGCTGCTTGCAGGTGCTGGAGTACCATGTGATGCCAGATATTCAACTTGCACAAAGCATGTACATTAATCCTTTGAACCATCTCTCCTGAACTCTTTAATTTCTGGTTATTTACCACAGACACAAATATGTATATTTATCTGCATTTTAGATGCCTTATTACTTTTACTATTACTATGAATAGAAGTGGAGGAAAAACAATATAAGTGAAGATGAGATAGACAAAAACTATTCCATTATTTGACTCAGGTATAACAGTACTTTAAAAGTTTGTATGTTAAGAAACTTTGTATTTCAGACCATATTTGAAATCTGGTTTATTGGTCTTTTGAAAATATTTAAAAACATTGTAAGGCTTAAATTCTTGTAAGGTTTCTTTTTTTTTTTTTAAAGTTAAATTAGTAACTGAAATAACAGTTTTTTATGAGTGTGTTTCAGGTGTTCAAACAGTTTTCAACACTAACTCCTTCACTAGTGTTCACTTCTCTTCACCAGTGCCCACCATCCCATTGTCTCACACCATTCTGCTTCTACAAGATGCCCTTATTTTTGGTTATATAATTTTTTTGCATTTCTGTCTATAATGCTGTTGCTGATAAGAGTTTGATGCATATGATTTTACTACCACTCACTCAGCACCAGCCCACTGAAGGGGCTTGTTTTCTACTAAATACTAGTTGCCATTATCTTGGGTACCCAATATTCCATCATTATGTTTTTTTTATATCCCACACATGAGAAAGATAATTCTTTGTTGTTCTCTTTCTTTCTAACTTCACTCAGTATGAAATTCTCACAGTACCTCTTATATCAGAAAAATTGCCTCATTTGATCTTATGGGCTAAGTAGTATTCCATTGTATATGAACCATAGTTTGTTTATCCAGTCTCATCTGTTCTTGAACATTGGGTTGTTTCCAGATTTTGGTTACTGCGGACAGTGCTGTAAGGAACATAGCAATAATTTGCATCTCTATTTTTAATACTAATTTCTAGTCTTAAGTTATTTCCACAAGCGATGATAATGATCAAAGAAATAAAAGTTGACAACAAATATCTGCATCTCAGTCACATTGAAGTCTTATTTTATTGGAGCAAATACATTAGTTATATATCATTATTTGTTAATATTCTCAGGGCAATAAAGTAATTTTAACTATATTTTATCCATGTATTGTTTGTATTTTCATTCTTAGCAAATTTGCAATAGTATTTATGATTAATATTTTAGGAATCATTATGAATGCAGAAATAGAAATTATTTTATGAAGGGATAATGACAAAAGTAAAAATGTTTATTTTAGACTATGGTGGACAGATATTGACACTTTGGTATAACAGCATATGATATAATAGCATATTTTGAAGTTGTATGAAATTGTATTCCAGCTTGCAAGGATAAACATCCTACCCATTGTGCTATCGCTCTACCCCAGAAATGAAAATTTCTGTTATAATCTGATTTCCTACCAGTACTACAGAAATTCAGTGGCTAACCAGAAATTACTTTGAGAATGTACCACGAAGAAAAAGAACCAGGAAGAAATGGGTAAATTTTTGGATTCCTATAGCCTTCTATTGTTGAATCAAGATGATCTGGAGTATCATAACAGACTTATCACAATTGAGGAAATTGAAATGGTAAAAAGATTTCCAGAAAACAAAAGCCCGGGCCCTAATGAATTCACTATCGAATTCTTTCAAACCATTAAAAAGGACCTACTCCCAATTCCTTTTTGGATTCTTCCAGAGAATTGAATAAGTAGAAACACTCCCAAATGATTTCCATGAATCTAACATCACCCTGTTACCAAAAACCAACAAGATAACACAAAAGAAAAAAAAAGTACTGGCCAATATCCTTGAACACAGATCACAGATGCAAATATCCTCAACAAAATACGATAGCCTCAAGGATATCCTCAAAATATCCTCAAGCAAATAGAATTCATAAAGGTTCATACAAGAATCTTATCAAGAAGATCATTCATGACCAAGTAAGATTCATTCCAGAGATACAAGAATGGTTTAATATATGCAAGTCAATCAATATAAAACACTATATCAACAAAAGGAAAAATAAAAATCATGATCATATCAACATGCAGAGAAAAGATTCGACAAGGTCCAACACCCATTCATGATAAAAAATTTTCAACAAGATGGGAATTGAAGGAACTTTTTGCAATATATTAAAGGCTGTTTACAACAAGCCTGTGACAGATATTATACTCAGTGGGAAAACAAAAAGCCCTTTCTCTAAGATTTCGCATAAAATAACGTTGTCCCTCTTGCCATTTCTACTCAACATAGTCTGGAAGTATTTGCCATAGCACTCAGCCAAAAAATATATATCAAGGGCATCCAGATAGGAAAGGTAGAAGTCTAGCTCTCACTGTTTGTAGATGACATGATAGTATATTTAGAAAAATGCCAAAGACTACCAAAAGGCATCTAGCAACAATACATTTATATAATAATGTGTCAGGATGCAAAATTAATATGCCAAAATCTGGTGCCTTTTCTATATGTAAATTTTGACTATGTTAAAAAAAATAAGACCATAAAAGACAATAAAACCTCACAGTATCACTCAAAAACAATGCAGAAAAGTTCTATGTTCCTGCATTCATTGCAACACTATTTATAATAGCCAGAACCTGGAAACAAGTGCCTGACAACAAATGAGTGGGTAAAGAAACTGTAATATACCTACTCAATGAAATACCTTCCAGCAGTTTGGAAAAATGAAATTGAAATTTGCTGGCACATGATGGAAATGGAGATTATTTTGAGTCAGAGGGAGACAAAAATACACAGAATGATCTCACTCATCTGTGGGATATAAGAGATAAAAGGTAGTATGACTGATATCTATAGACAATAGAGATGAGGGACAGGACTATCAGCCCATTGAAGGAAGCTTGCCACAATATAGCCATGCATTTATGATAGTGAAGGGACCATTATGACAATGATAATTGGAACAGATAACTCTGGATGAGAATTGATTTCTGAAAGGAATTAAAGTGATTTGTGTGGTACCCTTTAATTAACAGTATTGTAAACTACAATGTCTGAGGGTTGGAGAGAGTGTAAGAAGAAAGATTTTTGCTTTAGGGTTATATACATTGATGAAATTTAACCATGAACAACTATGGGAAATGTGCATTGATGAAGGGGTTGTATACATTGCATGACAAACTCAATCATGATCAACTTTATAACCACGATGTTTTAATAAAGTAATGCAAAATGAAATGAAAAATATTTTGTTTGAAATAAAATTTAATGATTAAATATTAAAACCCAGAAATGGCCTGAAATTCTTTATGATTTGACTCTCTTTATCTTTTGCCTCTTATTTTTGTCACTTTCTTGATCTGGTCATCTACTACATTAATCTGCCTCTTTAATGTAGCAATACTCTATGTACTGTATTTTTTTAAGAGGTTAATAGTAGTAGTTTCTACAGTTTCTCTTTGACTTATTTTGGTGCTCAGGGGTTACTCCTGGCAGGCTCAGGGGACCATATGGGATGCGGGGAATCTTGGGTTAGCCTCATGCAAGGTAAATGCCTATCACTGTGCTATCTCTCGGGCCTCTGGTTTTTATTTTTTTAATCTGGAATTTTTTCTGACCATTCTTTAGGCTTTAACATCTGTTATCTTTCTATTCTTAATTTGTGAGCCATGTATTCTTGAAAATTTCTCTGAACTCTTACTGTGGAATAGTTCCTATATTATAATCATTAATTGATACACTCTATGGAAAGGAATATAGTGATGGATTTTGTAGAGCATTTATTTTTGTTTTATGTACTTAGTCATAGGGTTATCTAATCAAGTTTTCTCCTTTAGGAAACTATTATAAATGTAGGGACTGAGTTGTGTTTATTCTATATTCCTGGTTTCTGGTGTTGTTTAGTACATAGTATTCAAAAATATTTGTGAATTGAGTAAATGAAAAAAAATTGATGGTATTTTCATGAATTATTTTGTTTTCCCTTCATCTCTTCATTGCCTTCATCTCTTCATTTGGAAATGGGCTTAGTAATTAAGTAGATTTTGTTTTTGTTGTTTTTGGCCATACTCAGCAATGTTCAGAAGTTATTCTGTAGCACCACATATGGTCCACCAAGTCTAGCCATGAGTAATCCATGAGCACAGAATCAAGAGTAAACCCTGAACAAGCCCCTGACACCAAGACGAACAAATACAATAAAAAGCAATGAGAATTAAAAGAAAGAAAAGGAGATAATAAAGTAGAAAGCAGGTGAACTTACCAATAAGGAAAGTATTTACTATAATTTACTCTAGAATTTCTACAGAAACCTTATAATTTATTAGGAAATCTTAAAACTTAAGAAACCTTATCTTATTGAGAAAACTTACAACTAATTAATCTTTTGTCACTTGTTTAGTCAAATTAGTTACCTGAAGATTAACAAGTTTTACAAATAAATGTTACAAGTATGTTTCTTTAGTCATGATTTGTTCACCTTTTAAAATGATAATACAAAAATGATTCATATAAAGCAAACTCTCTTAGTCTATTATAAACCAATAATGTAGCAGACTCTTAAAAAGACACTATAGGGTGCTGAAATAGCTCAATTGAGAGAGCATTGGACTAGAGCTCTAAAAAGGACACTATAGTTATTAAAATGGTGGACCTCATATAGAAGTTTATCTTTGCATGCCTGGAAAAATGATACAGTAGGTATTGTGCTTGTGTGGTAAGCTGCTGACCTAGGTTTGATCCACAGCATCCCATATATCCCCCTGAGCAACAGTAGGAATAATTCCTGACTTGAACCAAAGTATAACCTCTTTATATGCCATGTAGGTCCTTGAAATTATTCCTTAAATAATTTTTAGACAGATAATTTATAAACCTAATATACCAGATATAGTTGTGAGTATATTAGAATACTAACTTTGTAATTACAATAATAGAATAATAACAATATTTTTGTATAATACAAAATACAATAATTAAAAATTTTTGTAATTACAAAAATACTAACTTATAATTACAATAACCCTATTAAGTAGGTATCATTATTATTTCATTTTACAGGTGAGGATATTAAGGCTCAGAACTTGTGTGTCAGTTTTTATTTGAACACAGAATTTCTCACTTTACATCCTCTTCATTACCTTCAGTTAGTGTTGTATTTTCTTCCTATAATATGTTGCTGGTAAACAACATAACAACAAAACTTGTGTTTTGTGCACACTAGTATATTTGATTTTGGAAATATATATTTTGTGCTGTGCAGTTTTAGATGCAACTTTATTTAATGCTATACTGCTTGTTAGTACCATTAGGACAAGTTAAAGTTGTGACTAATACAAATTGGTGGGAATAAAATAATAATTAATTGCTTATAAAATGAAAAGTTTTGTTATTGAAGCTCAATGTGTCTCAAAGTAAAATGCAAAGAATTTCATGATAATGGTCTCTTTAAGAGACAGACACTGAAAACATCAGCCCTTTTTGTACAATGAAATGTTTAATTATTTTAGAAGTTATTTGGAGGCTAAATAGATATATATAGTGGGTAAGGCATTTTCCCTGCATGTAGTTGGCCTGGATTTGATCCCTGGTGCCATTTATGTTCCCCTTAGCACTGCCAGGAATGATCTCTGACTGTCAGGAGTAAGCTTTGAGTAGTACTGGGTGTGTCCTCTCTCATGAACTCTCCTCCACACATATGCATAGAAAAGAAAAAGACAAAAAAGAAAAGAGATGAAAGGAACTCTGGTTTCATCCTTCTTCAAACCACAAGAACAGAAAATAGGTTTTGTTGCAAAAAAACAGTGTAATTTTGAATCCTGTCAATGCAGAACAGGCTAGTGCCATCAAATTTCTGAAAGTGAAAAAGTGGAGATTGATCTGATTTTATTCTTGGTAGTTTGCAGCCTATATCTGTTTCGGATTTTTTAGGAAATATACATGCATTATGAAGGGAAGAAGATATGCACACTAAAGGAAGATAAAATGAACATACATACTACATTTATAGTATGTAGTATGAGCATGTATAGAGAATGGCAGAGAAATCTCAGTAAGAATGCTACTTTTGATATGCTCATATGTAGGATAAAGAGAAGGTTCCATTGCACAGTATTGCCTAGCTGAAGTTCTAATAAATGTTGCTATGTTATTTGTAAAGATCAGGGGTTACCCCTATCTCTGCACTTAGGAATTACTCTTGGAGGTGCTTGGGGAACAATATGGAATGCTGGGGAATCTAACCTGGATGGGTCACACCCTACCTGCTATACTGTCTCTGTCCTCCGTAAGACTGTTTTAATTTACTTTGAGGCAAGTAACTGTGATAGTAAAGTTGCTCCCTGAGAGGAATTGTCACACCTTCAAACAGGGGCCCAGTTCACTGTCCCTCAGACCATTGGAGGGCCAGACTACAGTAAAAACAAAAATTACAAACAAATTCCTATGCACACTGCATACATCTTATTTTGATGTGAAGAAACAAAACGGGAACAAATACAATATGAGGCCCGAGGGCCGTAGTTTGAGGACCACTGCTCAAAGTACAAGCTGTATTTGTTGTCTTATCCCCAAAGAGTCTTAAGATGCAGAGTTGCAAGTGTCTTGATTATCTGATCACAGTGTTTTGTAAAATTTTGAAATTAGTCAACTAGCCAATACAAGATGCTGCTCAGTAAAGTTGAGGACCCTTTAATTTATCTAACAGTATCTGTGATATCAATAAATATGCCAAGTGCTAATAAACATTTTGAATGATGATAAGAATCATTGGTGATAATATTAGTGTTTCCTTGACTTATTTCAATCAGCCTCTTTTAAATAAAAGTAAACAGGGTTTATTATAAATGATATTTTGTTTTAGGTGATTCAGGAAAAATATTTTGTTCTTATTTAATTTTTAGAATAATTAAACATGATGTCCTTTAAATAGCTTCTTAATTGCATTATATTACAGAGTTGAGACTTGCATATAAATAGTGCAAAGAACGCTGAAGTCCATAGATAATTAATATAAAGTACTCTGATGAAAAGAATAAAGGGATATAAGTTTGGAATATAATTTACTATTTATTTTAAAGTAACTAACATATTTAGATTTAAAAGTATTTGCATTGTAAAATAAATCCATGCATTTTTAAATTACCCACACACACTTAATTTTCACCCTCAGGCAGATGGGTCTGTAGAAGCAGAGTAGCATTAAAGAATTAATAAACCAAGCCAGTTAGGAAAGCATCACAGAGTCAGTGACTTTTTGCCTCATGGTATTTCTGAGCATGCCAAGCCAAAACTGTACTTTATTTATTAAACCAATACCCATTTAACAGGAGGGGAAAGGCCAGGTCTTCCAGATGGACTTTTACATATCAAAGGAGAAGTTTAAGGGAAAGAGAAAGGTAAGTAAAAGCCCACCAGGATGACTCCGCCTTCCCCCTCCTGGTGAATGGGTATTGATTTAATAAAGAAAGAGCGGTTTTGCTTGGTGTGATCAGGTATATCAAGAGGTGAAAAGCCACTGACCTTGTGATGCTTTTCTGACTAGCTTGGTTTTTAATTCTTTGCCACTACCCTGCTTCTTTAGACCCATCTGCCTGAGGGTGGAAATACATGTGTGGGGGTGATTTCACAACTCATGGATTTGTTTTATAACTGTTACTTGAACAAGGACCGGGGGCCCAGGGACTCAAGAAGACTATGATGTACTTGAGTAGCCTTGACCCTCCGGTGGCTAATCACTATGATGGCCTCCTTGAACTGGAACTGCACCCCTTCACTAGAACATCAGTGTACATGACCCCTGTTCAGGTGTCAGGTGAAGCAGAAGCCTCATGTCCCAATCCTAGGGGATTGGGGAGATGCAGGTCTAGAAGCAAATGCTGACACAGAAAATACCGTATTTATTCGAGTACAATGCGCAGAATTTTCTACCAAAAAAAAAATCAAAATTGGGGTGCACATTATAAACGAGGGCTGGGGTAGGGTGGCAGTGATGGCCGGTCCAATGAGGGCGCAGGTGAATTGTGAGTTCGTATTGTGCCTTTTCTGAGCTGCAGCCGTGTACTGTACGTGAGGGCGAAGGAAAAACAAACCTCAAGAAACCTGGCCTATCTCTCTTGACATCCTGGGTTAAAACATCATGGGAAGACATACCAAAAGAAATGATCATCAAGAGTTTTTTGAAGACAGGCATCAGCAATAAAATGGATGGCACAGAAGACGACCTGTTGTGTAATTCAGACTCAGAAGAAAACGAAGAAACTGGAGAAATGGATATTCCTACCAACTGGGACACAGATGAGAAATCAACTCGAGATGAATGGGAACAACTCTTTACTGTATCTGATGATGAATCTTACTTTGAAGCGTTTTAAATAAATATTGTTGCCGATAATTTTATTTCGGTGTGTGCTTATACCAGTTTACGTTGTCAATAAATGATTTTTATCATGGCTGCACGTGTTCAACAACGTTTTTTTTTCTCAATTACAATGCTTGCTGTGAAACAAAAATTTATACCAATTTTTAATCGAAAATTATAGGTGCATGTTATACTCGTATATATACGGTAATTCACACATGGTTAAGGAACTTCCAAGGAATGCCTTCCACTCTTTTTTTTTTTTTTGGTTTTTGGGCCACACCCGGTGACACTGAGGGGTTACTCCTGGCTATTCGCTCAGAAGTCGCTCCTGGCTTGGGGGACCATATGGGAAACTGGGGGATCGAACCGCGGTCCATCCTAGGCTAGCGCAGACAAGGCAGGCACCTTACCTCCAGCGCCACCGCCCGGCCACTCTTAACACTAAGACTAGCAAGCAGAAAGTTCAGTAGAGAAAAACCCAAACTATTTCTCCCTGAGAAATATTTCAAAGTATATCTCCCTGAGACTCCGCATCCTTATTTGGAAGTGAAAGGCTACGCCATGGAGTGGGGAACAATAGGGCAAGAGACCAATCCAAAGGATGTTTAAATCAAAAGGTGACAAGCACCAACAAACAGAATTATCCTGAATAGGATAAAGACTAGTTATTCCATCATGTATGATCATCAATTTGAATGCAACACTTTTTATAACTGAATATGATTAAAACATTTGATTTGTGGAATGACTTGAATATATTCTCTGTGTATTCAGATGGAAATTATGGCACAGTGATTTTTTACTTTATTGGAAGAAGATGGGAGTGGATTGGGTGGCAGTGAGTGAATTAAATAGGGTAATTAAGGCTATTGGCAAATCTTGCAGGATTTCTTGAAATATATTCCTATGTGCAATTTGTCATCCAATAGTAGAGGAAGTCTAAACATTCTCTTGTAAAAACTTAAAATATAAATATGTATACTTTGTTCTTTTGGTTTTAGTGCCATTTAAACTTGACTTAAAAAAACAGCAGTTGGTAGAAGAAGGAAAATAGCAGCTGGTAAAAATGGCATAGTCTCAGGTTTTGAAAATCTTAGTCTAAATTTATTGATTTAGTACTAGATTTGTTACTCATTTAAATTTGTTTAATTTACCTTATCAGTAAAACTGTAGTTAACAAACTTGGTTAATTATGTTTTTAATAAAGAGTAGTTTTTAAAATATAAATTGCACATGCTGAAAGAAAAAACTTCTAAATAGTTCTAATAACTTATCTTCAAATTTGATACTTTAATAGAAATTGAGCCAATATGTAGAAATTAAATAAAAAATGGGGTTGGAACTATAATACAGTGAGTGGATAGGGCACTTTCCTTTCATCCTTCTGACTCTGATTCAATTTCTAACATCCCACAGCATCCTGAACGTTGTTACCAATGAGTCCTGTGTGCAAAGCCAAGAGTAATCTCTGAGCACTTCTGGGTGTGACCCCCCCCAAATAATTGTTGAAAACTTTTTAGTAATTTGTTCCAAAATTATCAACACCCAAACATTTCCAAGGTCGCAATTTATATAAGCTAAAAAGGTTTTTTTTTTTTTTGGAGGGGGGGCACACTCGGTGATGTTCAGTGGTTACTCCTGGCTGTGTGCTCAGAAATCATTGCTAGCTTGGGGGACCATATGGAATGCCGGAGGATTGAACTGAAGTCTGTAGTAGACTAGCATATGCCTTACCACTTGTGCCACTGCTCCAGCCTTTAAAGGGCTTTTTATGGTTGTTTCGTTTCTTGCAGATTCGGGGAAAAAATCATATGGCTTGTTGGGGATAGAACCCAACTTGACCTCATGCAAGGCAAATGCCCTACCCACTATACTATCTTTCTAGCTCTGAAAATATTGAGACTTTAAGGAAAACATAAAGCTAACAAGACTCAATTATCAAAATTAATTAATACTGAGTGGTTTGTAAGTCAATATAGGGAAAATAGCTGGTTTTCTGAGTCCAGACTGCCCTTTCATAATAGTTGAGAAATGCATCATTTAGAGATGGTAGTGCTAGAGTAAAGAACCAAGTTTTCCGGGTAATATTGATATGAAGACTCTTAAGTGCAGTGAATCTTGAAAATCTTGAAAAATAAATATTTTTTCTTTTACCATAATAAGGCGGCAATTATTTTCCTTTTACCACAAAAAACTAGAGATTTCTGCACTTTTACATATGATAATAGAGCACATGTTTAAGGAAAATAAAGCTATTTAAGGAAAATAAATTATAATAAATGTCATTATTGTTGAAGAATCTCAATTTTTTGAGAAAATCTGAAGATAATAATGCAATTATTTATTTGGATAAATAGTGCTTGAGAAAGGACCCATGCTGAAGTAGTTCAGAACTTTTAGCTAATGTAATTTTTTTTTTGATTTTTGGTTCACATCCAGTGACACTCAGGGGTTACTTCTGGCTGTGTGCTCAGAAATCACTCCTGGGCTGGAGTGGTGGCGCAAGCGGTAAGACATCTGTCATGCCCTTGCTGGCTTAGGAAGGGCAATGGTTCGATCCCCCAGCATTCCATATGATCCTCTAAGTCATGAGTAATTTCTGAGCCCATAGCCAGTAATAACCCCTGAGCATCATGGGGTGTGGACTAAAAACCAAAAATCAGAAAAAAAAAGAGAAAATGCTCCTGGTTTGGGGGACCATATGGGATGCCAGGGATTCAACTGAGGTCCATTCTGGGTCAGCTGTGTGCAGAACAAACACCCTACTGCTGCACTATTGCTCTGGCCGTGCTAATGTAATTTTTTAAAAAAGGCAAACATTTTAGTTTACAATAGAAAAAATGTAGTTTTAGAAAAGGAACAATGAAAAAACTTGATAACAAAAATGTTACCAATATAGAATTCCTAGAATAGAGAAAAACAATAGAGAAATATCCAGGGACCAGGTTATTTCAAAGCTTTCCTCAGAATTATTATTCACCCAGAATCTTGCACATAAAGGTTATATGGAGTTCATGGGATAGATCTTTAAACCAAATAGAAGAGTTGAAGCAAGTTACCTCTATAAAATCAGGTTTCTTAAAAGTTAAGTCTTTGAATAAAACAAAAGCACCAAAAAAGAGAAACTAGAGGATACTACATTAAGTGAAGCGAATCACAAGAAGAAGGGAAAATACTGGATAATCTCAATTATTTGTGGTATATAGAATAGGATGAGGATATACTAGATAACTTAGATTATAGAAACGAAGAAAAGAAACCAAAGGGAAGGAGAGTTAAAAGAGGTGGAAGAGGTAACAAATGGACTGGTGTCAGGGACATTAACAGTATTGAAAATGTGGTATATGTATATCTCTAAAACAAAGCCAGTAGCACTGTAAGTGTGAGACGCAAATTGAGAATTAAACTTAAATGTGTGCCTTTTTGTAGGAAGTCTTGGGAATCGATGGACTCTGGTGACATCAGTGGAATGAGTAATGGTGGATTTGGTGTTGAAACAATATATGTCTAAAACTATTAACAACTCTTGTAAATCAGTGTCTTAATAAAGAAAGTAAATTAGAAAAAAAAAAGTCTAGAAAATTAAACATAGCTTTTAGCAGAGAATTTTAGAAAAGTTTTTCTATATTTGATATATAGAATGAAATTTCCCTAAAAAATTGACTGCTTTTATGTAAACATGAGTTTCTTATATTATCTGTTTGGTTTAGAAAATTGAAAGCATATTAAATTATTCAAAAGAAACAAACAAAGTATAGAGCACTTGACAGAAACAAAAATTACCGTATATACTTGAGTATAAGCCAATCTAAGTATAAGCCGACCCCCTAATTTTGCCCTAAAAACTCGGAAAACTTAGTGACTTGAGTATAAGTCAAGGTGGAAAATGCAGCAGCCATGTAAATCTCAAAAATAAAAATATGTACCCAAAACAATTACAATAATTAAGGAATCAATAGGTTAAATGTTTTTCAATATTTATTGCTCAAGAAAAACTGTTAACTAGCAACAATAACTTTAAAACTTTAAATAAAGTACAGGAAACTATAGCTTAACAGGTAATCAAGCTAAATCACAAAATTTATAATCCCTCAATACTGGATTCCTCCTCCTCCTCATCTGTATGTCCAAACAGAGCTTCAGCTGTATCTGGTGTGAGGGTATCAGCATAGATATTGTCATCATCACTGAGTATGCAGGTATCATCACTGCTGTAGGTCTCATACAAAGTGCAGAATATTGTGGGTTAACTAGTTCAGTGGCATACAGTTCAGTTCAACTGTCTACCTCGTCGGCTCAGCTGAGACTTGTGGACTGAGCTGAAGCCACAAATCAAATAACCTGTATGATACAAGTATATGCCGAGTTCGGATTTTTTGGCACAAATTTATATTCGAGTATATACGGTAGTACTCTTAGGGTATATACTTCCAAGGTCAGTCTTTTAGAAGCTAAAAGCTTTTGATATGATTTTGAAGGAGTCTAAATGAACTGTATGGAAGAAAATCAGTCCTGGACAAGAATAAAGAGGAAAATCAAATCACAAAATTATACTTGTGTGAGCATTACATATTAAAATTATTAGGTGGCAGTTGGATTATACTTTCAAGGAAATTGAAGCCCAACTGACACTGCAAGGTAAAAGTTACTGTTATAATGTCCAGGAAGATTTAATAAATGATTAAAACTTTTAGGACTTGAAAATAATTTAAACTGAAAAAAACAGGAATTGTTTTAACTACATTGAACTAGCTGTTACTGATATTGATGAATGTAAAAATCTAAATAAAATGATACATGGCAATATGAGATATACATATTCTTGTTTTGTTTTTATTTTTCATTATACCCAGCTGATTTCAGGGCTTACTCTTGGCTGAGTGCAGGAATAATTCCTGACAGAATTTGAGGGACCATATGGAATGCCAGGGATCCCATGAGACAGTATACACAAGGCAAGCATCCCACCAAATATGCTATCATTCTAGCTTCTATATTTTAATTTTGTTTTTGGTCTACACCCAGTGTGCTGGGTCTTTAGCCAGCATTGTGCTTAGTGATCACTCCTGGCAGAGTTCAGAAGACCATATGTGGGTTCAGGATTGAACTGGTGTCAGCCTCTTGCAGGGCACTGTGACTGGCTCAGATATGAGATATTTTGAGGCAAGAAGAATAAACATGTCCAACATGTGAAGTTGTTTTTAAAAAAGAATGAAGAGACTTATAAATTTATATCTAAATTAATGGTTGGGAATTTTTCAAAATTGAAAATATGATTATTAGAGTGAAAATATGCCCAGTGGGAAAAATTAATTGCATAATACTAAAAGCAAAAAGAATTTTAAGTTAGCTGGAAGAAAGTAAAGTTTTCATATTCAATAAACTAGCTTACCCTAATTGGAAAAAGTATCAAGATTCCTACCAGTTTTACCTTAGACATCATTTTTACTAAGAAGTGAGAAAATTCTGATATGATCTGATATTAAACTGTTACAACTAAGATTCTGCAAACAAACATTCTCAGGTACCAAGCTTTAATATTGTTTTTTTTTTAATAAAATAAGGCATTAAACAGATTGTAGAGGGAGAGAGGAGAACAGCATAGAGTGATTAGAGTAATCACATAGAGTGATTACCTAAAATAATTTACAATCTCAAATCATTAGTTTTCTTCTTACACCTATAATTTCTATTGTGTGTACTTCTCTGTTACTTCTGGGAACCATATCGTTCCCTCACTATTTATAGACTTCATCACTTTATACACTTCACTAATTCTTTTACTCAGTGTGAGGGCTTAGATTATTCACAGTATGTGGATTTTTTGTATGTGTGGAATAACTTAAGAATATCTATTAGTAGTTATAAGGGCAATAACATTCCAATATCTTCTGTAGATGTCAGAATGTAAATATAAAACAATCAACAGTGAAGGAAAAAGTGAAAATACCAAAGTCAAGATTTTGAAGTGTATCTTTATGAGATTATATGAATTAAAATAGGAATTTCTTAGTATAAGAATTGTAGTATGTGAGTATAATCACACAGGTGTAAAAATAATATTCTGAACCACTTAAAGACAATATCCTTTCTGAGAAGAGATGGATATGATCTTTGATCTCAGTATCAGCTACAATAAACTTCTGAACCCTCCACCATCATTCAGGATGCATCTTAATTGGTTGACGAGGTGGTGGAGGATGACATGGGAGAGTACCTGATTGAACCTTTCCTGAATCAAGTTATGGGAAGAAAATATTACAGGTATCATTATTATATATTTTCACTTGGTTTCTTATTGGGTGAAATCTTTTATAGAAGGAGATTGGGTTGATAGAGGGGCATTGGAAGATGTAAGGATTTGAATATAGAGGTTTAAAGGGTTTTAGAAGAATTGAGAATGAATATCAGTACTTGTTTTTTTTTTTGCTCTTTGACACCTTTTTATATAATCTGTATAATATATATATATATATATATATATATATATCAGAGTTCTTAAATCAAGGTAAGGTAAGGTTCATGGTACTTTGTGGAATAGTTATACATAGCATGCTGACATGATGGCATTAGTTTGTAGCAAATTTTAGAAACAAATAGAATTATTTAGACCCTATGTGCTATGTTAATTTTTAAGTACTTTGAATATGTGCTTAAAATCTAAATTATAATTACCTTGTTGCTGATTTTTTCTTTAGTTATATTAGTTACTTATTTTGCCATTTGCCACTGATTTATCTTCCAGGCATGAAATTGTAACATGGCTCTGCATTTAAATTAAGTGATTAACTGGAATTCCTACATTTTTAAAAATTTTTGATTTTTCATGAGAATAGATGAAACTTATGTGCCAAGAGCAAAATGAATAGTTTCCAAGTGGTTTTGGTGCCAATGCAACTTAAGAATGCTGCAAAAGGATTTTTTCAAGTCCATATGTTAGGAAATTTTATCGGTATTTTTCTAGATGTAAATTTGAAGTTTAGAAACTGGTTTCTTCAGTTGTAGTCTTGGAAATTTACAATTCTGTTGTGCTTTTTAATGGATAAGAAATATGCATGAGCATGTAGGAAGAAAGTAGTTTTTGAAAACTTAGAGTGGTTGGGATATATTCATGTAGCAACACAAGTGGATAGAAAGTAAAAATATATATAACGAATATAAAGTAAGTGAAATAAAAACAGATTATGGATTCTTTTTTTTTTGTCTCAATGAGATTAAAAAATGTTGCTGTTAAAAAGAATTTTGTACTATTTTCTCTTTTTTCTTGTTCCTTTTTTCTTTTCTTTTTTTCTAGTTTGGGCCCTAGCAAAGAGTTCTTTTGTTCCAACTTGCCTTCCAGTCCATTTTGAATCAAGAAAGACCAATTGATGACTACTGTGAGAAGAATTCTTTTGAAGATGGAAAAAGAAAAAAAACAGTTGAGAGAATGCAATCTTACCAAAAGGGTGATAGAAACAGATTTTGGTTTGTGTGTTATATTAATATTAATAAAGCTTCATAGAGTGAAGAGCTTAGAAGGGAGAAAATGAGAAAATTAAGAAAGAATTGACTTTTTTTTGGTCTTGGTGGAAGAATGATGATCGGTTATAATGTTTGGAAAGTCAATTGATGTTTTAGATATGATATTTTGTCTCTGGTGTGCAAGTGTCAAACTCTATATTCAGTAGCTAAGGTACATGATGGCACCCTTGCTTTAATTTCAGCAAGTTAATTGAATTTCCAAAGTTAATTGAAAATATACTAGTGTCTTACAAAACCTTAAAAATAAAGTGTAAAGGTATCTCTTTTCTTTTGTGCTCAAACCAACAATTGTGGGATCTTGAGGGTTAAAAAAAATCAATTTTCAAGATGAAGTATGATGTTAATTATACTATGATCAATTTTGTCCATTTTAAAAAATTCTATTACAATAAAACATGATTTATCATACTTAATATATCATGTTATTTATGTAATATAGTCACAAACTTCTGTTTTTTTTTTTTTTGATTATTTTGCTTGTCAAAAATAAAAATGTTAAAATAATAGCGTTTTATCAAGAATGGATTTGGTAATTTTTATGAAATATTTGATTTAACATATTCCCCAATCCTAAATGGCTGATTTATTTCCAAATATTTAATTGTCTGTATTATAGGAAGCATCTATGAGTTGTATTTTGTGATTTTAAGTTTATGTTTTTAAATTATATTTTCATATTAGGAAATATATTGGAAAAATAAGAGGAAGACTGTTTTTGGGTTGTAACTTTTTTAGTTATTCAGACCAGTAAAATGTATTCTGAAGCAGTTTCTTATTTTTTTATTTTATTTTTAAAGGCCTTTTGAAAAAATTCTGGTGATCATTTTGAAATAATATCTCAGTAGCAATGAATGTCTATTCTCTGTACTAAAAGGATTTTTAAAATTAAAATTATTCACACACATTGTTCAGCTTTGAATTTCCTCTTTTCTAAGAACATTTACACACTGTATTCGGCATCTCCTAAGTGTTCTTACTCAAATATATTAAAAAATCATGTATTATTTAAGATTATGACTATTGTTATTTGACATTGAACTGTACAGACGATGTTTAGCGTTGTCATTACTGTGTCAGAATAATGAGGGAGGGCTGGTAAAAGGTTGCAGTGAAATATTATGTTCTTAAAAGTGAGTTCTTGTTAAAAGAATTTTCTCCTATTTTAATAATAGCAGGAAGTTTATGTTTGAATAATGGCATCATTAATTTGATATAAAGGATGTGAGTTTAAAGGAGGAATAGAGATGTTTTTATTTTCATGCTTTCAAATCGCTTGCAATAAATATTTCATGTTTATTATTATTATTTTTTTATAATGGGTTTTGGATCTCCCCAGTAGCTCAGAGGCATACAAGTCACTCTCAGTGATTCTTAACCTCACTGCGCAGGTCTGACATTATGTTTTATTTTATTTTCATGTTTAGGCTAGGAATGCAGTGCTATTTGATATTGGCTGTGCCAGGATCATCAGGACTGCATAGGGCTGCCAGAAATAAGACTTACACCCTTGTACTTGTAAGATATGTACTCCAGCCTTTTAAGCTATCTCCTGGTCTTGTCTTCTTTTATAATAATTGAGAAAAAATTGAAGAATTATGATTAAGTACTTAAAAAAATTTTTTTTGGCTACACCTGGTGACACTCAGGGGTTACTCCTCGCTATGCTCTCAGAAATTGCTCCTGACTTGGGGACCATATGGGATGCCCGGGAATGAACCATAGTTCATGCTAGGTCAGCTGTGTGCAGGGCAAATGCCCTACTGCTGGGCTACCACTCTGGTTCTTAAATTTTTTTGATAATTTTAACAATGTAGAACAATTAGATTAAAACTTAAAAATACTTATATGGGACACTAATATATATTGTCTTCTATAACTATAAAATGAGTTAAGGCAAAAGCAATATTGGCTTTGATGTATGGGAACACCAAGATATAAATAAGTCAGTACTGTGTACAGAAGATAATAAAAGTCAGGGTTATTATGGGTATTAGAAATTTCAAAATTCTTATCATAGACTAGTTTTAGATTGTTTTCTGACCCCACTCAATGCTTTTGCACTTGAGACAAAAATTGCTCAATATTGTTGAATTTCTTGTTTTCTGTAGAAATGAGCTTGCAAGAGAATAGAACATTCAAAGAATAAAAGGAAAAAGATATATGACATTTGAATATTGTGCCGGAGCATGTACTGATTAGAATCATGCTGGCATTTAGATGTAGAATTAACTAGCAGTTTGAAAATTGCTATGAAAAATTTTTCTTGGCCTTTGTTTATTCAGTTATTACATAAGGAGTTTGGACTTATAAATACTGAAAGCCTTCCTGGAAATAGTATTATATAATAATCACTGCAAAATAGGGGATTGATTTTTAAAATGTAATGTTTTATTTACTATTAAAACTGAATAGCTTAACTTTTTAATAGGGGTGGAGGGAGAGTATATAGAGTTAAGGTAGTAATAGATGTGTGATATTTGGAATAACTTTAGAATATTAAATATTTTTCTTTTAAGGTTTGACTACTGCTA
>PVKC010014605.1:0-22063 GCA_004027635.1 Crocidura indochinensis | reverse complement strand
GTGGCCCTGAAGACTCGCCTGGTGTGGGGGGGGCCTCAGTCCCCTGGACTAAGTGGTCAGCCCAGGGGTCCTATGGTTAGCTGTCCTGCCCAGAGCCCCCGACATACCGTCAAAAGCCCAGAAAATCCTGGCATGTGGAGTCTTCCGGGTGTAACCAGTCCCTGTCTCAGTAGCTTGTCCATCATCATTTATTGAATGACAGAAGAAATAATACAATTCATATAAAGTAAAAGAAATAATGCAATATATTACTCTATTATAGTTACAATATTTTTTGTAAATAAATATAAGAATAGAATTTTTTTGTTTTGTTTTGTTTTGGGGCCACACCCGGTGATGCTCAGGGGTTAATCCTGGCTATTCGCTCAGAAGTTGCTCCTGGCAGGCACTGGAGACCATATGGGGAACCGGGAGATTGAACTGCTGTCGTCCTAGGTTAACACAAGGGGAGGCAGGCACCTTACCTCCAGCGCCACCACCCGGCCCCCAGAATAGAATTTTTTTAACTTTTAATTTTTTTTTGTTTGTTTTTGGGCCATACCTGGTGACGTTCAGGGTTATTTCTGGCTAAGCATTCCGAAATTGCTCCTGGCTTGGGCACCAAATGGGACAAATGATTCATATTAGGATAGCACATGCAAATGCTCTACGGCTTGCACCACAGTTCTGGTCCATAAGAATAGAATGTCTTAACCATGCATTAAAATATAGTGATTTATTATCTTGAAAAATTAGTTTCACATATAGACAATTAATCTATACTCTGCTGATCATAAATATTTTGCAGAAAAAATAAACAACTGAAGATATATTTTTATTAATTTTGTGGGGGAAGACTTAAAGAACACAGCAATTCTTGGTCTATCAAATTGACAGTACACCACAGATTTTAAAAGAAGTGTGCTCCTTGGCCTCTTAGTGCCACTCCAGTGGTTCTCAAGAACCTCTGGGCCACATCTCAAATGCTCTGGGAAAATAGGCTCCAGGAATAGCACTAGGCAGCAATGTGCAATCCAAGTCCTTAATGCCTGTACTATATTTTGAAAATACATTTAAGCTAAAGTATTGTGAAGGATCCCTATTCAATTTTAATGTTCTGTTACTTCTGGTGCTTTTCTTACATACATGTATGACACAGGTTATCTTGTTATAGGTACATATATTTTTTAATTTTTAAACAATTTTTAGATTCTTTTAAATAGTTATACAGCAATTCTTAAAACTCTACAGCATTCTAAGCATCATTTATAAAATACTTGTTTGATTATGGCAGCCTGAACAGAGTCATAATATAATTTTATCTTTCAAAATATAGTTGAAGAAATTAAGTAGATTTTATGTAGGAAATATTCTAAAATATCAAAACAAGTTATACATGAATTAAATATTGTAATATGTGAGATTATTACAGAATTGTAATTGGAATATTACAGGTTATTTATTGTAATTTATATTTTACATGAGCATATATATTATGTTATAATGGAATTATTTAGGTAAATTTCAAAGAATTTTAAAGATTTATATCAGCACTGTTACTTATACATAAATCAAGGACAAATGCCATTTTGCAATTTTGATCGAAACCTTCCCTAAACTTATTTTGACATAGCAGAGAAAATACATCTACAGATACATACAGTCTTATGGGTTTTATAAATATATTTTTCTATGATGGTATTACTAAACTGTGCTTAGTGCATACATAAATGAAGGTTTATTTCAGAGAGTAAATGGTTCTTATAATGGAAATTACAAAGTTGGTTGTATATAGATGAGCTCTATTAAAGTAATCTATGAAGGAGGATGGATGAATGGATTCATCTATTCTGTTCTTCAAGGAGACATAGTAAAATAATAAATGACAAGTAATGATAATTTCCATTCCCATGATTATGTAAATGCTCCCCAGGAGAACGTTTATTATGAATACTGTCATTGAAATCACCCTTCCTTCTGTTGACTAGAGCTGAATGTCTTTGAAGATCTGATTACTAAGCACTTCATAAGATGTAGTGTGTAATGCCATCAGTCAGTGCTGCCAAAGGAATATCGTTGTAAATTTTTTTTGTTGTGAGCAACATTTTGAAACAAATATTTGAGCACCCTTATAAGGAAGGAATACTAAGCTTTTCCAGCATCATAGGTAGCAATGATACTAACAACATCAGGGAAATAATATTTATTGAATAATGTTAATTTTTTTTGTTTGTTTTTGGGTCACACCCGGCAGTGCTCAGGGGTTACTCCTGGCTCCTTGCTCAGAAATTGCTCCTGGCAGGCACGGGGGAACATATGGGGCACGGGGATTCCAACCGATGACCTTTTGCATGAAAGGCAAATGCCTTACCTCCATGCTATCTCCCGGGCCCCAGAATAATGTTAATTTTTTAAAATACCACTCATTACAGTTATTTCAGTCAACAAGCAATTCTTCAGAAAAGTATTACATAATACAGAACAAACACTATAAAATTAGCTTTTATTTGAGTAAAACTTTATATAATCTTAAATAATGTGTTCAGATTATTCAATTATTTTCTTCCCCCTGAGGAATTACTACTTGTATTTTCTTTGTAAGAAGATATTTTAGATTAAATATGCATATAATTTCAGAACTACCAATTTTAGGATAGTTCATTTAATTTCGTATTTTTATAAATTATTTTGCAGACAAAAATTGAGCAAATAATATAATATGACATTTTAATTAACTGATTAAAATATTAGTTGATTAAAACCAGAAATTATTCAGGTATCTGATATATACTAATTATATTTAGTCAACAGGTCAAATTTTATATCCAGTCTGTTTGTAACAAATAGAGAACAGAAAGGAATTGTGAAGGAAACAGATTAAGAGTTGAGAATTCTTTTTGACAAGTTTGTATCCTTTAGTAACAAAACAGTTGCAATAATTAAGAAGCATAATAAATAAGAATGAGCATAATAAATAAGAGTAATAAACATGAAACATTTTATACGGGAGTAGAACTAGAATTAAAGAAATATGTGTAACCTTCATGGTGTCTATCAGTAGTATTATGTTTGATACATTGATAGAGAATGACAGCAAAAAAGATTGCAGTCTATTAGAATACAGATTTCTCTGTGAAACCAATTAGTAAATTGATCTGAGGAGAAAAAAGGAATTGTGATAAAAATATGAGAAAGATGTAGAATCACTAGAGAGCTATTTTAATGCAATTTTATAAAAAATGCATAATGGAAGACTTTTAATCATTTCAACAATTGTTCTATTCAAAGAATAATATCCATTAGCATAAATACTTGAATCACCTTTAAAATGGGCCAGTAACTTTAATGTATTTATCTTTTATATATCAATTTTAGATATCTATGTATTTATATATTTATATCAATTTATGTATTATTGTTGCATATAGGTGCAAAAAACTGAGAGAACTCTTTAAAATTATTTTTAATGAAGTGCCTTGTCTAGAATCATAAATATATTAAGCATAATCATACACATTTAAAACCAATTAATATGGCTTCTAGACTCTGCTTCTAAGCTTGATCTTACTTCTCTTTAATGTGACCATTCTGAAATAATCATTAAATGGTGTTTGATCAAGTCATCACTATGTACTATGATTATATTTAATCAAAAATTTATCCGACTAGTGATGTGTAAAAATTGTCTTTAGTCTTTCAAATCTAGTCAGACTGAGTTATAGGTTCTGCTGAATGCTAGCTTTAAAACATAGTCATAAATATTCAGTCAAATTCAATTAAGTATATTTTTCTGAATTTATGTTAGCTTTGGTTATCCAATTATATAAACTATTTTTACATTTTAATTAATAAACAGAATTATACTATTCTATACTTTATTATCAAATGTACTTTGCAAAAGAGTAAAATCTAGAGCATAGAAGATTACAATCCAATGTGTTTTACATACTTTCACTGTCTGGCAGAATAAAGCATATTTTGTTATTTATTTTCTACTCTGCTTTTAAAGAAGCTTTCTAGAAATAAATGGGAAAAAGTAGCTCTATTATATTCTTATATTTTAGTGGTAACTTCTTAAGGAGTTACTTAGTGTTAAAGTGCTTTCTCTCCTCTATATGAATACAATTTATCAAAAATATTAGAAATTTTGTAAAATATTCAGCATTATTTCTCACAGTTCTGTAGATAGCATATCATGACTTGACTCCTGCACATAGATTGCATGTAAGACAGACTTGCTCTCAAGATCTAAATTTATATACACACATACATAATAATATGGATAAATTATATATTATAAATTATATAGTATATAGTATATCTAAGTGTCCTTTTTTATAAAATGCATAATCTCATTTTTAAGAAAGCCACCATCTAAGAAGTAGGATTATCTACTAAACTATACATTTATCAATATCATCCTATTGAGCATTAATTTTCACTAAATGAGTTTTGGAGAAATACAGGTATTTATTCTAAGGCCCTTCTCTACACAATGTCTCTATTGTATTTCTTACACTTTTTACAAATCTGCTCTACCTAGTATATATGTTATGAATTCTATATCTATATTATCAGTTAGTGATACACGTATAATTTGAAAGCACCTCACAAATTAATATTTTAGAATAAAATTGGTTGTTAATCTATTTTAAAATTCGAAAGGAACAGTACTACAGAAGATTAAATACATTAAACATAATCTTATTTACATTTAAGTTGTTATCTCCAAATACTCAGTTTCATTTTCTATAATTTAAAAATTTATAAAACTACAAATTGATCATAAAAGATATCCAGAATAAACAGTGACATATTATCACTTTCTAATTCTTAGACTATTAAAGTATTTATAATTTACCCTAACATTACTGAAAATAATGAGTCTTATATAATACCATGTTGCTGTAGTTTTTTAAGCCCAACTCAAAAGATTTTAAGCGGTGTATTTATAAAATTAGAATAATTTGTATAAAAGTGAGACAAGAACATCTGCTACAGAACTGAATATTCTGATACACACCTCTACCTCCCCTGAACTTTAGCAGTGTTAGGGAAATTTTTTTTAAACACTGAATTTTAATTAATTATTTTCTTTTGAAAAACCACATGAACTAAATAATGACAGGGAATGAATGGATATATTTGAGAAATAAAACCTTAAATCCTCTTGTGCTTCATTTAATCAATTAGTCTCTTTTCAACTTTTTATCAAGAAATATAGATAATTAGTCATCAACACAGTCTCCTTGATTTTACTATCAGAATAAAATTCCCTACAGTCTGAAAATTACAGCATACTAGATTTAGTTTTGACCATGTTTGGCAATCTTCTATTGTATTATTTATGGCAGGGCAATGCTTTCCACTATTCATGCAAAACATTTTCATAGAAATTTAAAGAAGAGAAAATCTGAAAAAACATGTCAAAAACAAGATTACTATTTAATAAGAGAACAATTAATTTTTAGGTTATTTTACTTAATTGAATAAAAATTATTTAATCTGGTATTTTACTCATTTAGATAATTTATTGTTTAATCATTTTATGTATTTTACTGTTATTAAGAAAAATTACTTTAGGTGTACAAAGTTATTGCACATCCACCTTCACCAACGTGCCAAAAACCCTCTACCCAATGATCTTATGTCACTTTTAGCCTATTTCCTTCCCATTGCCAATTTCCCTTTATTACCACTTAGTAACCTCCTTTCTATTAACTGTGAGTATTGTTGTCCATTTCTTTCTTTCTTTCTTTCTTTCTTTCTTTCTTTCTTTCTTTCTTTCTTTCTTTCTTTCTTTCTTTCTTTCTTTCTTTCTTTCTTTCTTTCTTTCTTTCTTTCTTTCTTTCTTCTTTCTTTCTTTTCTCTTTCTTCTTCTTTCTCTGTCTTTCATTTTCTCTTTTCTTTTGTCACCTTTTTCATTCTTTCTCTTTCCTTCCTTCCTTCCTTCCTTCTTTCTTTCTTCCTTCTTTTCTTTTTCTTTCCATCACTCTTTCTTTCTTTTCATTACTCTTGCTATTGAATAGTTTAAGCAGAGTATTCAATAATGAAAAGTATTGGAATTAAATGATAAAATGAAGAATTAGGCTTAACAGACATATAGAGAGCCCACCAGCCAAAATCTGAGTACACATTCTTCTTTATTGCACAGGAGCATGCAATAGAATTAACAATGTATTGGCACACAAAAAGGGTTTCATTTTTATGTATAAAAATACATAAATCTTATCAAATATTTTCTCTGATAAGAAAGCTTTGACTCACACTACAAACAAAAACTAGGGAAAGACCAAACACATAGATCACCAGAAAAATTTCAATTCAAGCTGTATCAAAAGCAGTTAAACATGCTTCTGTTGTGATATTTAGTGCAGGTCTATATCTACAAGATTATTTTACTACTTAAAATGTAAGATTTTAGTTTATATGTAGAAATGTTTGCTTTTTTTTAGAAATGTTTTTTTAATAACATCAGTTTATAAATGTTTGGCATGAAGAAAAGGTATGCATTAATTGTCTAAGATATGAAAAACTATAAAATGGAGTTCAGATGTTCTTTTATTTGGTCCCAGAATGGAAGATGTGACTGTGCTTAATATTAACTTCCAGTGGTGCTCGGGAGCTAATCTTGATCAGTAACCCTAAAGGCAAATGTCATACATCTGTGTTATCTCACCAACAAGGAAGTATTATAAAAATGCTTTTATATCAAATGAAATTTGAGATTGTAATACTTAACATGTTATATATTATAAACTTCATAAAGGTTTTATAAATTTAAAAGAATTTTAAACATTTTTTTGCTTTTATGCTTTTCTTGATTTTGGAGTCAGAAATATAACTTATAGGTTTGTGTATGCTAAGTTAAACCCTTATTAACATGTAGACCCTAAACAATACTATGTATGTCTCTTGGGTTCCCTGCACTACAGGACTAAAGGAGTATGTATTAAGTTCCTAAATAGCAAAATATTATTTCACACAAGCAGGCTGAGTAGGAATGAGCAGAACTTATGTGAGCAGCCCCTGGGTGACTGCTTGGGATGCCAAAATAGTAAAATTTCAAAAACAAAAGCAATAGCTTTCATTTATTGAAAAAAGAGAAAGAGAGTTGGAACTGGAGTGGTGGCACAAGTGGTAGGGCAGCTGCCTTGTGCATGCTGACCTAGGACAGACCGCGTTTGATTCCTGGTGTCCCATATGGTCTCCCAAGCCAGGAGCAATTTCTGAACATATAGTATCCAGGAGTAACCCCTGAGCATCACCTGGTATGGCCCACAAAACACACACACACACACACAGAGAGAGAGAGAGAGAGAGAGAGAGAGAGAGAGAGAGAGAGAGAGAGAGACAGAGACAGAGAGAGACAGAGACAGAGACAGAGAGAGACAGAGAGAGAGACAGAGAGAGACAGAGACAGAGACAGAAAGAGAGACAGAGAGAGAGAAAGAGAGAGAGAATCAACACCATGTCCATGGTAAAACATGCTAAACATCCCTGCATCTCCAATAAAGTTTATAAGTTTGACTTACTTATAGGTTTTAAGACTATACGAAGAGGGAAATTAAAGGGAGATAGCTAAATCTCTAAGGGGAAGAGAACAATAAAAAATAGATAAATGTTTAATACAAGTAACAAAGGGTTAATGGTTACTGTCTAGTATTAAAATTGAAAATAAAGGGAGAGAGAGAAAGGGATAGTCATGGGAAAGAGAGAGTTTTGGGGATGGATGGATGGGAGAAACTGGAAGGGAAACTTGGCTACAATGATATCAAGAAATCTGCACTATAATGGGTGTTGGGCTTTGTATAACCAAAACTCAATAATGAACAACTTTGTGTGTCATGGTGATACAATTAAATAATTTATTTAAAAATTAGTCACTGTCTCACGCACGGGTACCAATTATTAGAAAATTTATGTACTCTAGATGTGTAATTTAAAAAGCAAATATAAAGCTAGCAAAATCAGCCTCTATTATTTATAATTATTGAGATTTTATGTTTGTGGTGAAATATCTATTGAGACAAATGAAATGCATTAGAAATTAGATTACATTCATAGCAACAAGATATCTCTAATGTATGTTCATTCTTTAGCTAATTTTCTCAATAGCTCACCATAGGTATTATTCTTATTGTTCTTATTATGTATGTAATAGAACTCACTTTATACCATTCATAACAATTCACATGGATATTCAAAGTTAAATATAAAAGAAGAGGAGGGCAAATTAAATTGTGGTAATTTTATAAATATAATAAGGAAAGGAGGAAATGCTATTAGAAATAAGATTTAATTTTTAATCTGGTTCTTCACAGAAAATAAATTTGCATTTCATCATTAAGCCAAATATATAATCTTAGAAGAGTCTGTAACTACTTATATTTAATTAGAAATAAACTTTATTTTTCTGTGATAAGCATTTTAATATATATTCATGCAAACAATTTAAAGAAAATGCAAATGTATATGTTAATTTGTATTGCACAGTGAAGATAACTAAAGCAATGGTTATGTATGTATGTTTTTTATTAATCTAAAAAACAATTTTATTATCCTTATGAAAGTGTATCATGCTATTATGCAATGATATCATATGGGATTTCTAAAAGGTTGCTAATGTAAGATACTGTCAATTTTCTATAATTACATTTTCAATAAAATATCAAATATTTTCTATTCACAATTTTAATCTTGAGCTCTTTATTTAAAATTACACAGCAATGTAAGATATAACTAAGCTTAAATTATAATTCCAAATTTTTGTGTTGATTCTATGTGACTTGTGATGAGTCCAGAAGTTTTATAAACTAGAGCTTCATAAGCCCCTGACCTTGACGACCAGTACAACTAACACAAGTACATCCTGTTATTTATAATTGTATTACTGTACTTATAAACAAAGTTTATGAAAAAATTGTTTTTCTAGGGGCTGGAGAGATAGCATGGAGATAAGGAGTTTGCCTCCCTTGCAGAAAGTCGGTCGGTGGTTCGAATCACGGTGTCCCATCTGGTCGCCTGAGCCCGCCAGGAGCAATTTCTGTGCGTAGAGCCAGGAGTTACCCCTGAGTGCTGCCGGGTGTGATCCAAAAACCATAAAAAGAAAATAATGTTTATATATAATTACTTTATGTATTGTTATATTTGTTTTATATATCTGATTTATTTAATTGACCAAGAAGAAACCAAATAATATATATGAATCAAAATTTATATCACCATGTTATATGACTGCTAGTTGTAAAATAAAAACAAGTTACAAAATGTCAACTTCTTAACAGGAAGATTTTTCTATTTAATAGATATCCATCAATTCCATTTAAATCTCAGATATAATTTTAAAGGTGATAATATCTAGAATCTCTTTAGCATCAAGGTCAAATATGTGGTATTGTTATCACAAAGTTTATGTACTTGTCAGAGCCTCCAAATTGAAGTCATATTGGATGTAACTGCTAAACTTTGCAGATGATATCCTTTTGATAGAGGATTAATTTTTCTACATTTTTCCAAACACTAAATTTCGAAACAGAATTTTATACAGTGAGTAAAAAGCGTTAAATTATTTTCTTTGCTTTTTCTTGCAATTACTTATTTATAAAAATTGATGCAAATGAAGAATCTAAAATTAAAAGGTTTTCATAATAAATATCAATGGTAGAAAATTTATTTATTGTATTTGTATTGATCAAAATATGGGTAATCATTAGTCAGAAATGATTCTTGTGGACATAACACATCACCATACTACAAACAAAATGTTACTTTCAGATACATTAGCACTTCCCTAAAATATTTCCTCTAGGTCAGACCAGAAGGAGAAGCATAAACAGGGGCCAAAAATTGTATTAAAAAGAGTCAGCTGGAATAAAACCTGGAGAATATCATCCTGGACCCAGATGCAGCTGCCTGTAGTCTGTGGAAGGAATTTGGAGGAAAAAAAAACTGGTTTGACCCAGATGAGTGTATCAGCAGAATGATGGAAAAGCCCAATGAAAGAAATAATTTTTAAATACTATGGCATATCCACATGCCAATTTAGTTTTCCAGAACTACAAAAATGACTGTTAAGAAAAAAATTTTTTACACATTGGAAAAGGAAATAATATACTGAAAATTTCTCGATTTAAAGATAGAAATTAAAGTTATAAAAAAACTAAGAAAAGTCACAGATATAGGACAACACAATACAAAAACTATAATAATACTCAAAAAAAGGTGGCTTCCATGCTTAGTAGATGGGATAACTGGAAAAGTTTGGTCACAAAGTTTTCATTTTCAAAAATGAAAGAAGTTTAAAGATATAATGCATATCATAGTGACAAAGATAATTACATTGCTATAGTATAGTTGAGATTTCATAAAAGACAGTCAGAGCATACATTTGAAACTGAGACAGAAGAGAGTAGAGAGGAAATATAAGAGATAATTATGAGATAATTATGAGATCATTGTTAACTATCATGCATTTTTTTCAAAATTTACATATATACATATTATAACTGAACTATTTGGACTGTAAAAACTATACTTTCATGATAGAAAAATTAGATTCAAAGTACTTCCTAGGAATCAATGAATTATTTTCTCACTTTGATTTGTTTGGAAAATATAAAGTTTTGAGCACATAAAATAATTTATTAAATGAACTACAATGATTTATAATAAAGACTCATTGACAATATTTAGCTTTTTAATTATATAGATAAAATATAATTTCCAAATTTATCCAAAACTTGGAAGACTAAATGAGTAACTGGAATAGCTAGAACAAAAATTTGTCTAGAGTACATATAGGGATGGGGAGGAGAGGAGAGATATTTGGAACATTGATGATGGGAATGTTACAGTGGTGATGGGGGGTGTCATCGTATATGACTGAAACCCAACCACAATCATGTTTGTAACCAAGGTGTTAATCCATCAGCCAAGAACACAAATACTGATAAATTTAAAAATGTAAGTTAAACTATTTAGTAATTTGATATAAAATTTTACATAAAGTAATTTAGGAAACTTGAGAAAATGTTATACAAATCCTTATAAAAGTATCAAATGGGATTTAAAGAATATTTCAAAAACAGATAAAACTAGGGGAAAAGTTCCCAAATATGTATTGCTCAAATGAGAAAGCCTGCTCTTTTATAAAATCTAGGCATAGTGTTCCTCTATTTTATATAGAGCAAACACCTCTTCAGAATAGCAGACATGAGGATATTACAAGATCATCTACGGATCACTGGTGTTTATAGAGCTACTTATTTCTTTGGTCTCAGTATGAAGGATGCCTCTTTTCAATATGAAAAAGAGTACAGAGGAGGAGAGCAAGCAAAGGAGGCAAAATATCTCAAATGTCAATTCAAATTGCCTACATATAACATATTACAGTTCAAATGTGTCATTCGTCTGAGTCTTATCATGGGGAACAAATCAAAGTGATTAAAGTATTGCATCTGCAACCACTTAGGTATTTTACCAATGGATCATCATCTGAAATGTTAATGTCCTTAATAAAATAAATAAAGTAACAGATTTTAATAAGATATAGTAAAAAATAAGAGAGGGCCAGATAGTTTCCTAATACTGTTGCTATATGTCTATCATTTCTTGATTTATAAATGTGTGAGAGCTCTTTACAGTAATGAGAGAATAAGATCTAAATTTAGACCATTTAAAGTAAGCTCTTTCACATATTCTGCAAAATTCAAAACATTATTTTCTAAGGGAAGTATACAATTATAATATTTATCCACATATTCATCCCTACATTAATTTATTTAGTCAATATTTAAATGGCAGCTTATCCGAAGTAATGTTCTAGCTTGGGGAGCTAAATATATTTGGATAATTTAAAGTTTAAACTGTTAAAATAATTCTATTCACTTTATTAAATTAATACTATTCACTTTATTACTATCAAGTTTTAATATTGAAGACAGCAAATACAAAGAAATATCAGACAGTAGTAAACACCTATTAATAGAAACAAGTATGTAGAAAAGGAAATAACATAATTTTCAATTGGGTTGTGCAGAAAAGGGCTTACTATTATATCATGAAGTTTTTCTACAAATTCCAAAGCTGTATTTTTGTTTTTTGTTTTTGTTTTTGGGTCACACCTGGCAGCATTCAGGGGTTTCTCCTGGCTCTACGCTCAGAAATCACTCACAGGTTCAGGGGACCATATGGGTTGCCGAATTTCAAACCACCATTCTTCTGCATGTAAGTCAAATGCCCTACCTCCATTTTATCTCTCCAGCCCCAAACTCTGTATTAAAAATTATCTTTAACACTTTTGTAATCACATAATCAATACTTTATGGATATTTATGTAATTGCTTTTAAATGAAAATTATTCTCAGGTGATTCTTAATGTTCTAGTTAATAAGCAATGCACTATAAAATGTAGCATACTTGAGGAAAAATAATGGCTATACTAAAATAAGTTTTGATATTTTTTTCTCATTTTAACAATATTGTTTATATCTAAAATTAAATTGGGTAGATTAATAGATAGATGTTATGAAATTACAACTGGCTTATCTTTAGAATAATTTTATAATATTTATTATCTGATTATGCTATGCAGATCAAAATTGAATTTTCCACTATTATTTTTATATGAACAAATCATTTTCATAAACATCAAAGTGGAAAGAAATTTCATGATCTATCAACTACTGAGTTATTTATCCATAAAACAGAGCTAAGGCAGGACCAGAGAGATAATACAGAAAGCAACACCCTTACCTTGCATGATTTTGACCTGGATTTACTTCTTGTTGTCATTTATGGTCCCCAGAGCACAGAGAGATTCCTGAGCATAGAAACAAGAATGAATCCCAAACAGTAATGAGGGTGCTCCTAAAAAATAAACAAGAAAAATAAATTAAAAATAAGCAAATGACTTTCTTTATCTTTCAAAATTGCATCAAAGCCAAAATTTAAACTACATTTTGACATTAAAACTTTAACTGTCACTTTTTGTGTTATGTTTAAGAAAAGATTTATGATAGAATAGGTGAATGAACATTTTTATTTTTAACCATATAAGAAAATTAATATGTAATGAGTTGACTAAGCAAATATATTTTGAAATATATTGATATTTTTTAAAGTTCCTTAGTAGAACTGAATTCTCTGATAAAGAACAGGATTACAAGTTAGTTTTAAAGATTTTTCATCTTGTTAACTTTTTATTGTTATAGACTTTTGTTTTCTTCTAAAGGAATTGTGTCTATCTCTAAAGATTTATCATCACATTTTGTATTGCTAGATTGAGGTTAACACTAAACACTTTAATTTTTAATAGCAACAATATTTTTGATAAGTTAAAGACCCTTTGGACTACACATGTAAGGTTTTGTTTTGCTTTGATAACCAGAATTTATTCCTGACTCTGTACTCGGGCTTCATCCTGGTGGATCTAGGGATCGAAACTGGGTTGGCAATGTGAAAGGCAAGCACCTTACTAGCTGTTCTATTGTTTTGTGCCTCACCCCAAATATAAGCATTTTGACAGAACTCTAGGATTAAGAGAATTTGAACCAAAGGTTAAGAAAATAATTGATGGTGAACTAAAATTATTTCTAAAATAAATCTATGCATGACAAAAACTATGATGCTCAAAATCTCAGTTACAGTGAGATAACAGCTTCCTATTAAGCTAAAAATACATTAATTAAATATGTATTATGATTTTCCTATAGCAGAGATTTAATATCTTATTCATCCCTTTTATTGTATTCCTTATTTAAAACAGAATACTGATCTTCTATTTATGGTGACAATTAATTTAAATAATTATATGTGATATATAAAATATATACGTATATGTGTATAGATAATCTGCTTATAAATATATATGTAATGTATATAATAAATTTTCTAGTTTTCTGAGCTGTGGAAATGATTCAATATATTTGAGAAAATTTCTATCCAGAAAACTCTAAGGATTATAAAAAAATTTTTTTCATTTCTCTCATGTCCCCGCTTTCTGTCATGTAGACCTAAGTGAGAGTACTTAAGTTATGGGGAAATGTGAGCATGAACTAGGAATGACAAAATTATATCTTTTGCCACCACAATAATAGAGCTGGGGAATTTCATGTTTTGTAAAATAAGTCAGAAGGATAATTCAAACACTATATGTTTTCACTTATACATGGTATATAGTATTTATATGCTATGGAAGGTAGCAAAGACAACACTATGTCTAGAATACAAAAACAAAATGTCAAAGAAGGATAGAAAAGCAGGAGCAGGGGAAATCTAGAAGTAACTCAGAGGCAAGCATAAGCAGTCTTGAGTCCTTCTATGATGTAGAGTTGAAGTACCTGCATATACATAAATCATGAGATCCAACACTGAATAAACATTTGACCAAATGACAAATATTAAACTTAAAATGCAGCAGACAAGTCAGCCTGAATGATGGGAAGGAATTAGTGTTAAGCAGCAAAGTAATAAGATGAGGTGGTGGGAGTGGGTATGGCAGTATTGTATGCCTAGAACCATGTAAATCACAGTAGTAAAACAAAATTAAAACTCATTAAACAAATAAAAAGCACTAAAAAAAGTGCTCAACAGAAACTGAAGATTTTATAAGCATGACAAAGCTGTACAACTTCCCAACAAATTTTCTCCATATTGCTTGAACATGAGAAAGACATAAAACTCTATCTTATTTAGTCCTATAATTTCTATCTTTCAGTAAATGCAAGAAAAAATATAGGATAAAGTTGTTCAAATAACTGAGGATGTTTTGTGTCATGCAAAAGAAAAAAATCTGAATTGGATATTATCTTTAAACGGTAGAAGAAAGTTAGAAAGTTGCCTATATGACTTAGATAATCTATAAATTGCACTAACAAAATATATTATGATTCAAGTTGTTTTATATAAATTTTTAGATGAGTTTGACTTAATGTGACAAAATTGCATACAGAAAACAAAGCTTGTAGCAATGTTTTGGGGGCAATATTGATTTTCTGAATAAAAAACTTTATCCTTAAGTAAAAATGACATTGATTTATGGCCTTAAACTTAGAGAAATATGATGACAGGCAAAACAAAAGAATAAGTATTTTTAATGTAAATACATTTAAAACAAACTTTTTTTGTTTTACATGTGTGATCTCTAATGTACTATTATTTAAAACCAAATGAAAAGTATTTATGAATTCTACTGAAAGCAAAGAATACACAAGTGAAATATATTAAATATGAAATGATAATGATTACTGTGTAAAGACACACATTTTGTTATTTTATTTACTTTAATGCAGATTGCTAGAAATAAATGCATGCAATATTGTCTGCTTTTAGATAAGAAAAACAGTCATAATCAAATATAAGACATTGAAAATTTTCGATTAAGTATATAATTGCTAAGCAATTACTAAATTGTAAGTGCTAAATAAGTTAACTAAAGGCTAGTCTAAAATAAATTTATAAGTATACACATGTATGTAGTTTTTAATAGAACTTTGCATAAAGTAATGTGTATATTGATCCCAACTCACAATGTTTTTATAAAAACACACATATACAAACTCATACACAAATTATGATCTCAAGCATATATAACTGTACTGAAAAAGACATGGTCTCATGAATCTTGATAAGTTTTTAGTACTTTATTTAGAGATAGAATGTAAAACCTTGTACTCTGGTCTGTAAATGGTGTCAGGAACACATTTTAGAAAACAAAATTGAAATGGGATCTGAGTGCCTGGACTCTAGGTTTTATAATTTAGAAAACCTATCAAATAATAGCATTAAAACAAATTTAGGCATCTTAGATTTATATCTACTTTCTTCTATAGTGTATGTTGTGCAATATTTCTTGTCATGTATTGTATTCTTTGCTATGTTACATGTGATCTGTACACATGGAACATAAATTTCCAAAAAAAGGAAGAAAATATCAAGGACAAAAAACCTGGTTGATGGGGCCAGAAGAGTGGCACAATGGTAGGGTGTTTGATACTTTCTCAATAACTTTAGGTTAAGAAATGAATATTTCAGACAGCAATAAAATTATATAATTGACCAGGGATATAGAATAGGAGTTAAGGTGCATGCTTTGTCTGCAACAAACCTCAATTTGATCCCTAATCCAAGTTTCATCTACAGTTTAGAGTTCCCCAAGTATCCTTGTGTCTGATTGGAGAACCCCTTAGTATACCTCTATGATGGCTAGTCATAATTCCCACAGCTCATTGAACTTCACAGGTCATGATGAAGAAGAATTACCAGAATTAGCTTCTAAGACCAGTGAGTACCATTGAAAGAAAAAAAATGAATGTAGGGGCAAGAGCAGAGGCACAAGTGGTAGAGCATTTGCCTTGAGAGTGCTAACCTAGGACAGAATACTCTTTGATTCCTGGCGTCCCATATGGTCCCCCAAGCCAGTGGTGATTTCTGATTTCTGAGGGCATAGCTAGGAGTAATCCCTACTGTCACTAGGTGTGGTCCAAAACCCAAAAAAATAAACAAACAAACAAACAACGTGGTTGTTAAAAGCAGAAATTTATTGTGATTTCCCTAAAGTTGTAAAAGATATATTTACTATGCTGATTAGGAATATATTTTTCTACTGAATATTAATCGATATTTATTTTATTCTTTTTATTTTATTGTATACCCATTTGAGAATCACCTTGCAATGACTTACTTATTATCATAAGCTTGCTTCAAAGGGATATTAGAAAAGAAACGTAAAATAATATTTCCCTTTCATCTGGTCCTTATATTTAGTAGTCAGAAGTCATATATTTATATATATGAATTTGAACATGAAATATAAAAATTCAAGTACTATGTTAAAGTCATATCACAATACTATTTATGTGAATTATAATAGAAATTTACTTTTACTTAGATTGAACTAATTCAAATTATTCATTTTTGATAGATATTTTATGAAACTGAAGAACAAAAGAAAACTTTTGAGTGGCATAGTGTGGTTTAACACTAAAACCATAGTTGGTAGAAGTCATCCTTTGAGAAATGTATAATATGGTGCAGTATAAGATCTTTTTCAGAACAAATAGTCAGGCAGCAACAAATAGAAGATGTGAGTCTATTTGCACGGTACCTATATTGGACCCTAAAGCACAATTCCACATAATGGCTGTCTGAGGTACATCTCTCGACACTCACAGACAAACATTATACTAGTCATATCCTATATCTTTCTCAGGGCATGTTGTGGAAAGATATTTGAGTCAAATAATCCTTAGAATTTGGTACATTTCACAAGACAAGGCAGGAATTATTCTGATTTTAATATAATAGTCACTGAAATAATTAATGTCATGAAATCATATTATAGGTACATGATTATACTGTCTGATAATTCCTATTTTCCTCTCCCTTCCAAATAATGAGGGAATTATAAGAGTGAACTTCAATGGGGAAAACAGAAAAGAGAGATAGTAAGAAAACTATAATAGGTATTTTTAAGTTGTTTAAAATATTTAATAGAATTGTATATCTCTAACTACATTGATTTATGGATATTATTAAAATTTTCTACTGAGCCTCACAAGTATAGAAGCCATCATTCTTAATTTTGTTATATACAATGCCATACATTGGCATTATATACATTGCCAATGTATTTAGTGAAATGAAAAAGTTCATTATTAGAAAAGAATAAATTTTATTGATTTGGGCACACTAAAAATAACTTAAGAAGTTGTAGAGATATTGTGTCTATGATGATTCTAAAGACAAATATTTTGTTTTTCATGCTACCTATAATTTTCACTATATAAGGAAGCCATATTACCAATTCTCTCAGCTTTTCTAATGCAAAAATTATTTCTGCATTTTGGGGAGACAATGGTACAATGGTATTCTGCCGTGTTTACTCTCTGTACTCAGATCATTGCTGAAGAGGCTAGGAAAATAATCTGTAGTATTGGGGATCAAATCCTGGTCAGCTATGGGCAAGGCAAACACCCTATACTCTGTACTCCAACCACAATGTCTTAGATAACAACAATATAGCCTATAAACAGAAACAATGAGAAAGAAGAATTAAGAATGGAACTATGGATTCCGTTATAGCACTGGGAGTAGCAGTGGGACCTGCCCAGAGGGCTGGGTCACTGACTAACCTTCACCCCAGTGATCAGGGGTGGGGTGAAATTGGTGGTGACCCATAGGGGTATTGGAGGCCCCTGAGCTGGGGCTTCCTTGTCGCCCAGCTCCCATGCCCCGGTGGAGGCAAGCCCCGCAGCTCCCAGGTTGGAAAAAAAAAAAAAAGAATGTAACTATGATATTTATATTGGTTTTCATTTAATGTACTTGTTTCTCTCTGAATTAGAAACGATCTGGTATATTAGATTAATAATTTGCTTCAGATTTAATATTAACTTCTCCTATTTGTAACCTATTAATACTAACATTATTGAGAATGAATTATTATAACGTGTAAATGAATGATCCAGGGTCGAGAAATAGCAAAGAGCTGGATAGAGCTCTTTGCCTTGCACCTAACCAAGCAATATTTCTATAACTTACGTTTGCAGATATTAAATTGCTATATTTCTGCTATTCTAAGACTTAGTCTTTGTAGGTATTTTTATATTTACCATAGGTAGAAATTTTAGCAATAGCAGTTTAGAGTATATACAATATAAATGTAATATAGAGTATAGTATATACTTTATAAATGTTATATAAGCATTTACCCTGTAATATTTACATATACTTTTACTTCTAGACTCAAACATTCTGATAAGGTGATATTTGTTTAGAACTGAATTTTGTCAATATATTAAAACATAAATGATTATTATTTTATAACAGTATTGACTCTAATAATGTAGCTAAATTATTTACTAGCCATCAAATGTTACACTTGAGAGAAAACATATGTATTATAATACATATATAATATTATCTAAGTATATATTATTAGTATATATTATTATATATAATACATATATAAAATATATACATGATATATGTATTATACATATAAATATGTATGTGTGATATTTATAATGCCTTCATGTAACTTCATATCATAGACCTTTAACAACAGTTTACTAAAAGTCTGACCTTTGGTTTAGACAGAGCACTACAGGTAAATTGCTTGACTTGTGTACCATTAACCTAGGTTCAAACTGTGGCACATAATATGATCTCTTAAACCCTACCAGTAGTGATCTCTGAGTGTTGTCTCAGAAGTAAGCACTGAGCACAGTAGGGTGTATCCAAAAAAGTCTGATTTTTTTTTTAAATCTAAGAAGAAACAAAGGAAAAATCTATAGCATATACTTATACATATTTTCCAGTAACGATACACTAGAGCCTGAAGAACAGCTGAAAGGGAGACAGAGGCTGAGAGAGCCAGAGAAGGAGCAGAGAAGTGGCTGCTTGGAAAAGGCTAGCATAGAGGCCATGTGAGGAAATGCACATGGTGGTTTGGATAGGGCCATGAAATAAATCTGGCTGACTCTTCGAACTTCATCTGACTGTTTTGTGAATTTCTCCGTCTTTTGCAACAGATAGACCCACAAGGTCTTAGAGGCTGTAAGAGCCGGACCTAGGCCTCACCATCTCCACACCAACTCTAGGACTCTTGAATTATATTAAAACAAGGGGCCAGAGCGATAGTACAGTGGTAGGGTGTTTTTGCCCTGCACATGACAGATTCAGGACGGACCTTGATTCGACTCCAGCATCCCATATGTTCCGTCAAGCCAGAAGCGATATCTAAGTCCATAGCCAGGAATAACCCCTGAGTGTCACATGGTGTAGGCCAAAAAGAAAATAAAAGAAAAATAAAAAAGAGTATATTAAAAACAACACTCTAGTTACGTTTTCTCTATCATTTTTACTGATAAATAATATCATTTTATATATTTTATATTTACTAAAATATAAAAGATGGTATATAGAATTAGAATAAGAGAAAATAATAATATTAAAATATATTAAATATTGAAATACGAGTTTCCGAGCTGTAAATATCTTGTATGTAGTTCAAATATCTTGACTGCATGGTTAATTGGTTCGATAATTCTTACATAACATAGTTAGTTGACAATAAATAAGGTAATTGTGTCGCCTGAATTTCAGACTAGCTATTTTTTCTTATTTATTGATTAAACAACTTAAACAGCATTGATGTTAGAAAAGTAATGCTTATATCAATCTAATCTCTTCCTTTTAGATATTCATGAAGAACCAAATTTATTACAAGGAATATCATACTAGTACTCATTACTAAGTTCTAATCATTGCTACTCACTTATTAACCTATATTGAAGTAAATATATAGTGATATTATAACTAAATACTGTTCAGTGTACATTGACTTATTTTATAATGATTCAATCATTGTATTATTATTATTATTATTATTATTATTATTTTGGTTTTTGGGTCATACCAGGTGAAGCTCAGTGGTTACCATTGGCTATGCTCTCAGAAATCACTCCTGGTGTGGAGACCATATGAGACACCAGGGATCAAACCCAGCTCTATCCTGGATCAGCTGCATGCAAGGCAAATTCCCTATTTCCGGTCCCTTTAACATTGTATTATTATTATAAACATTAGCTACCTTGTAATCTTATTCTTTTCCTTTTTTAAAGATGATTTGTAATTATATAATATTACATTCATTTTTATGTTTTTATTTTCTTTGCTTTTTGGACAATACCCAGTGATACTTAGAAATCACTCTTGATGCTATGCACTCAGAAATCACTCCTGGTTTGGGAGACCATATTTGATTCCAGGGAATTGAACTGAGTCCTGTCCTAGTTTAGAATGCACAGGCAAATACGCTACCACTTGTGCCACCATTCTGACCCCTATATTAATTTTTGTTCTCCTAATGGTACTTAGGGGTCCTAGAAGCATCTTCTGATAAGTCATCCTGAACAGTGAAGTTCAGTGAGGTGTAGGAATGATGACTAGCCACTCTAGAGGTATACTAAGGTGTTCTCTAAATAGACACAAAAATACTTGGGGAACTCTAAACTGTAGATGAAACTTGGATTAGGGAACAAACTCAGGTTTTCTGCAGACAAAGCATGCACCTTAACTCCTATCCCACATCTCTGGTCAATTATAAAATTTTATTGCTGTTTTAAATATGCATTTCTTAACCTAAAGTTACTGAGAAAGTATCACTGATAAAAGGTACTCTATTTTTAATTTTTCTTTAAATATTAATCATATAGTTTGCTCAAAAAAGCAAATTTATTTTTAAATACTTTTATTTTTTTAAACCCAGTCACAATACTCAAAACACATAGAACTTTTACATCTACCCAAACACATGACAGTAGTTAGTATTGACTTTGTTTATACTTAATAGTTATTTTCTTTTTTAAGTCTCACTGAAAAGAACACAAAAATTCCAGTGTATCTTCTTTCATATTGATAGAATAAGAGATTGACTGCATTTTTCAGTTTCTTGTTTCTTTCCTAGAGATTTTCTCATTATCTTAGATTCCTTTTAAAATGAAATTTGTATTATGTGGCTCTTAGGGAGTTCTCACTGACTTCCTGTGTAGAAACATGATATGATTTTGATATATCCAATTTATAGTTGGCTTATAGAAAGTTCACTGTAGGGCTTTTGAGTTGATATTTGCATTTAAGAGTTATACAATCTTGGCATTTCTAACCTTTATAGACTTTAATACAACATTCTTAAGAACACAAGTGCCCAAAAGCAACATTTTCAAAAAAAATGTGGTTCTTATTTTTGTGATACAAATTTATATTTTGTCTGTAATAATATTGTTGAGCTTAGGGAAAAAATTAAGATAACTAGGATCAAAAATTGTTAGCCATAGACCCCAGGAGATTAGACACCTACTGTTCAGCCTAGAATCCTGAATCCCAGATATAGAAATGACACAGTTCTGCACAACAGCTCCAGGAACCAAATCCCATCCGGGACAGCCTGAATACTGCTCAAACGCCAACATGTGCCAGCTTGACTATGCTACAAATGGACATAAAAACAGGATACGGGAGGCCGGGGGGCGGCGCTGGAGGTAAGGTACCTGCCGTACTTGCGCTAGCCTTGGACAGATCG